>JAZDUA010001097.1:0-212528 GCA_038098605.1 Gryllus longicercus
GGCCGTCGCAACGTTATATTTACCAATTCTTGAAACTAAAATTCGTGTAGTAGAAATAATGAAACGAGTGGCGTATTATTCTTGACGAAGCTGTATGACAAATATAAACGTTTTTTTTTTTGGCCAAGAAGTGAGCACGCTAAAGAAACGAATTCGAAATTATAAAATGAAATATTTTTATAATATACAGAGTCAAGTTCCGTGCCAGTGGGCGATGGTGGTGTAATGGTCAGCATAGTGGCCTTCCAAACATTAATCCGGGGTCTATTCCCGGCCGTCGCAACATTATATTTACCAATTTTCCAACAAAAATTTGTGTAGTAGAAATAATGAAACGAGAGGCGTATGCTATTCGACGAAGCTGTATGACAACTATAAACGGTGAATTTTGGCCAAGAAGTAAAGCACGCAAAGAACTCGAATTCGTAAGATAAATGACTAAAGATATTGTCTGGTATCAATTTTAATCAACTTATGATCATTTCGATCGCGTTGCGATCATCATCAGAGCTAAAATGTAATACAAATATTATACAAATATTATTAAATACAAATATTATAAGAGGTTGTAGGTAACAGGTTATTGTATGCACGATGCGTAAGCAAACTGGGTCGTACATACCTTACAGCTTCTGCGCCGAAAACAAAGTTCTGCGAATTTTTTTGGGCGTGTGTCTGATTAAAATTGATACCAGACAATATCTTTAGTCATTTATCATATAAGAAGGTATCTACATCACCAACAATCCAATTAATAATTAATCGAATTCGTAATTATCAAAATGAAATATTTTTATAATATATAGAGTCAAAATTACCGCCAAAAGCGATGGTGGTGTAATGGTCAGCATAGTTGCCTTACAAGGAGTCAAACCGGGTTCGATTCCCGGCCGTCGCAATTTTATATTTACCAATTTTTGAAACTAAAAATCTTGTAGTAGAAATAATGAAACGAGAGGCGTATGCGTTTTAACGAAGCTGTATGATAACTATAAACGGTGACTTTTGGCCTAAAAGTGAGCACGCTAAGGAAACGAATTCGTAATTATAAAATGAAATATTTTTATAATATACAGAGACGAATTCTTCGCCATAAACAATGGTGGTGTAATGGTCAGCATAGTTGCCTTCCAAGCAGTTGATCCGTGTTCGATTCCCGGCTTTCGTAATATTATATTTACCAATTCTTGAAACTAAAAAACGTGTAGTAGAAATAATGAAACGAGAGGCGTATGCTTTTCGACAAAGCTGTATGACAACTATAAATGGTGATTTTTTTGGCCAAGAATAGAAGCACGCTAAGAACACGAATTCGTAATTATTAAATGAAATATTTTTATAATATACATAGTCGAAATCCACGCCATAAGCGAAGGTGGTGTAATGGTCATCATAGTTGCCTTCGAAGCAGTTGATCTGGATTCGATTGCCGGCCGTCGCAATATATTATTTACCAATTCTTGAAACTAAATATCGTGTAGTAGAAATAATGAAACGAGAGGCGTACGCTTTTCGACGAAGCTGTATGACAACTATAAACGGTGATTTTTTTTGGCCAAGAAGTGACCACCCTACGGAAACCAATTCGTAATTATTAAATGAAATATTTTTATAATATACAGGGACAATTTCCGTGCCAGTGGGCGATGGTGGTGAAATGGTCAGATTGGTTGCCTTCCAAGCAGTTGATCCGGGTTCGATTCCCGGCCGTCGCAATATTATATTTACCAATTCTTGAAACTCAAAATCCTGTAGTAGAAATAATGAAACGAGAGGCGTATGCTTTTTGACGAAGCTGTATGACAACTATAATTGGTGATTTTTTTGGCCAAGAAGTGAGCGCGCTTAAAAAACGAATTCGTAATCATCAAAATGAAATATTTTTATAATATACAGAAACAATTTCCGTGCCAGTGGGCGATGGTGGTATAATGGTCAGCATAGTTTCCTTCCAAGCAGTTGATCCGGGTACGATTCCCGGCCGTCGCAATATTATATTTACCAATTCTTGAAACTAAAATCGTGTAGTAGAAATAATGAAACGAGAGGCGTATGCTTTTTGACGAACCTGTATGACCACTATAAACGGTGATTTTTTGGCCATGAAATGATCACGCTAAGGAAACGAATTCGTAATTATTAATGAAATATATTTATAATATACAGACTCAAATTCCGTGCTAGTGTGCGGTGATGGTGTAATGGTCAGCATAGTTGCCTTCCAAGCAGTTGATCCGGGATCGATTCCCGGCCGTCGCAATATTATATTTACCACTTCTTGAAACTAAAAATCGTGTGGTAAAGATAATGAAACGAGTGGCGTATACTTTCTGACGAAGCTGTATGACAACTATCAACGGTGATTTTTTGGCCAAGAAGTAAGCACGCTAAGGAAACGAATTCGTAATTATCAATATGAAATATTTTATAATATACAGAGTCAAATGCCGTGCCTGTGGGCGATGGTGGTGTAATGGACAGAATAGTTGCCTTCCAAGCAGTTGATCCGGGTTCGATTCCCGGCCGTCGCAATATAATATTTACCACTTCTTGAAACTAATAAGCGTGTAGTAGAAAGAATGAAACGAGAGGCGTATGCTTTTCGACGAAGCTGTATGACAACTATAAACCGTGATTTTTTTGGCCAAGAAGTGAGCACGCAAAGCAAACGAATTCGTAATTATTAAATGAAATATTTTTATAAAATACAGAGTCGAAATCTCCGCGGTAAGCGATGGTTGTGTAATGGTCAGCATAGTTGCCTTCCAAGCAGTTGACCCGGGTTCGATTCCCGGCCGTCGCAATATTATATTTACCACTTCTTGAAACTAAAAATCGTGTAGTAGAAATAATGAAACGAAAGGCCTATGCTCATTGACGAAGCTGTATGAGAACTATAAACGGTGATTTTTTGACCAAGAACTGAGCACGCTAATAAAACGAATTCGTAATTATTAAATGAAATATTTTTATAATATACAGAGATAAATTCCGTGTCAGTGGGAGATGGTGGTGTAATGGTCAGCATAGTTGCCTTCCAAGCAGTTTATCCGGGTTCGATTCCCGGCCGTCGCAAATTATATTTACCAATTCTTTAAACTAAAAATCGTATAGTAGAAATAATGAAACGAGTGCATATGATTTTTGACGAAGGTGTATGACAATTATAAACTGTGATTTTTTGGCAAAGAAGTGAGCACGCTAAGGAAACGAATTCGTAATTATTAAATGAAATATTTTTATAATATACAAAGTCAAATTACATGCCAGTGGGCGATGGTGGTGTAATGTTCAGCATAGTTGCCTTCCAAGCAGTTGATCCGGGTTCGATTCCCGGCCGTCGCAATATAATATTTACCACTTCTCGAAACTAAAAATCGTAAAGTAAATATAATGAAATGAGTGGCGTATGCTTTTTGACGAAGCTGTATGACAACTATAAACTGATTTTTTTGGCCAAGAAGTGAGCACGCAAAGGAAACAAATTCGTAATTATTAAATGAAATATTTTTATAATATACAGAGTCGAAATCCCCGCCGTAAGCGATGGTGGTATAATGGTCAGAATAATTACCTTCCAAGCAGTTGTTCCGGGTTCGATTCCCGACCGTTGCAATATTATATTTACCACTTCTTGAAACTAAAAATCGTGTAGTAGAAATAATGAAACGAGTGCGTATGCTTTGTGACGAAGCTGTATGACAACTATAAACCGTGATTTTTTTGGCCAAGAAGTGAGCACGCAAAGGAAACGAATTCGTAATTATTAAATGAAATATTTTTATAATATACAGAGTCGAAATCCCCGCCGTAAGCGATGGTGGTGTAATAGTCAGTATAGTTACCTTCCAAACAGTTGATCCGGGTTCGATTCCCGGCCGTCGCATTTTTATATTAACCAATTCCTGAAACTAAAAATCGTGTAGTAGAAATAATGAAACGAGAGGCGTATGCTTTTTGACGAAACTGTATGACCACTATAAACGGTGATTTTTTTGGCCATGAAATAAGCACGCTAAGGAAACAAATTCGTAATTATTAAATGAAATATTTTTATAATATACAGAGTCCAATTCAGTGCCAGTGGGCGATGGTGGTGTAATGGTCAGCATAGTTGCCTTCCAAACAGTTGATACGGGTTCGATTCCCGGCCGTCGCAACATTATATTTACCAATTCTTGAAACTAAAATTCGCGTAGTAGAAATAATGAAACGAGTGGCGTATTATTCTTGACGAAGCTGTATGACAAATATAAACGGTTTTTTTTTTGGCCAAGAAGTGAGCACGCTAAAGAAACGAATTCGAAATTATAAAATGAAATATTTTTATAATATACAGAGTCAAGTTCCGTGCCAGTGGGCGATGGTGGTGTAATGGTCAGCATAGTTGCCTTCCAAACATTAATCCGGGGTCTATTCCCGGCCGTCGCAACATTATATTTACCAATTTTCCAACAAAAATTTGTGTAGTAGAAATAATGAAACGAGAGGCGTATGCTATTCGACGAAGCTGTATGACAACTATAAACGGTGAATTTTGGCCAAGAAGTAAAGCACGCAAAGAACTCGAATTCGTAAGATAAATGACTAAAGATATTGTCTGGTATCAATTTTAATCAACTTATGATCATTTCGATCGCGTTGCGATCATCATCAGAGCTAAAATGTAATACAAATATTATACAAATATTATTAAATACAAATATTATAAGAGGTTGTAGGTAACAGGTTATTGTATGCACGATGCGTAAGCAAACTGGGTCGTACATACATTACAGCTTCTGGGCCGAAAACAAAGTTCTGCGAATTTTTTTGGGCGTGTGTCTTATTAAAATTGATACCAGACAATATCTTTAGTCATTTATCATATAAGAAGGTATCTACATCACCAACAATCCAATTAATAATTAATCGAATTCGTAATTATCAAAATGAAATATTTTTATAATATATAGAGTCAAAATTACCGCCAAAAGCGATGGTGGTGTAATGGTCAGCATAGTTGCCTTCCAAGGAGTCAAACCGGGTTCGATTCCCGTCCGTCGCATTATTATATTTACCAATTTTTGAAACTAAAAATCTTGTAGTAGAAATAATGAAACGAGAGGCGTATGCGTTTTAACGAAGCTGTATGATAACTATAAACGGTGACTTTTGGCCTAAAAGTGAGCACGCTAAGGAAACGAATTCGTAATTATAAAATGAAATATTTTTATAATATACAGAGACGAATTACTCGCCATAAACAATGGTGGTGTAATGGTCAGCATAGTTGCCTTCCAAGCAGTTGATCCGGGTTCGATTCCCGGCTTTCGCAATACTATATTTACCAATTCTTGAAACTAAAAAACGTGTAGTAGAAATAATGAAACGAGAGGCGTATGCTTTTCGACAAAGCTGTATGACAACTATAAATGGTGATTTTCTTGGCCAAGAATAGAAGCACGCTAAGAACACGAATTCGTAATTATTAAATGAAATATTTTTATAATATACAGAGTCGAAATCCACGCCATAAGCGAAGGTGGTGTAATGGTCATCATAGTTGCCTTCGAAGCAGTTGATCTGGATTCGATTGCCGGCCGTCGCAATATTATATTTACCACTTCTTGAAACTAAAAATCGTGTAGTAGAAATAATGAAACGAGTGCGTATGCTTTGTGACGAAGCTGTATGTAAACTATAAATGGTGATTTTTTTGGCCAAGAACAGAAGCACGCTAAGAACACGAATTCGTAATTATTAAATGAAATATTTTTATAATATACAGAGTCGAAATCCACGCCATAAGCGATGGTGGTGAAATGGTCAGCATAGTTGCCTTCCAAGCAGTTGATCCGGGTTCGATTCCCGGCCGTCGCAATATATTATTTACCAATTCTTGAAACTAAATATCGTGTAGTAGAAATAATGAAACGAGAGGCGTACGCTTTTCGACGAAGCTGTATGACAACTATAAACGGTGATTTTTTTTGGCCAAGAAGTGACCACCCTACGGAAACCAATTCGTAATTATTAAATGAAATATTTTTATAATATACAGGGACAATTTCCGTGCCAGTGGGCGATGGTGGTGTAATGGTCAGATTGGTTGCCTTCCAAGCAGTTGATCCGGTTCGATTCCCGGCCGTCGCAATATTATATTTACCAATTCTTGAAACTAAAAATCCTGTAGTAGAAATAATGAAACGAGAGGCGTATGCTTTTTGACGAAGCTGTATGACAACTATAATTGGTGATTTTTTTGGCCAAGAAGTGAGCGCGCTTAAAAAACGAATTCGTAATCATCAAAATGAAATATTTTTATAATATACAGAAACAATTTCCGTGCCAGTGGGCGATGGTGGTATAATGGTCAGCATAGTTACCTTCCAAGCAGTTGATCCGGGTACGATTCCCGGCCGTCGCAATATTATATTTACCAATTCTTGAAACTAAAAATCGTGTAGTAGAAATAATGAAACGAGAGGCGTATGCTTTTTGACGAACCTGTATGACCACTATAAACGGTGATTTTTTGGCCATGAAATGATCACGCTAAGGAAACGAATTCGTAATTATTAATGAAATATATTTATAATATACAGACTCAAATTCCGTGCTAGTGTGCGGTGATGGTGTAATGGTCAGCATAGTTGCCTTCCAAGCAGTTGATCCGGGATCGATTCCCGGCCGTCGCAATATTATATTTACCACTTCTTGAAACTAAAAATCGTGTGGTAAAGATAATGAAACGAGTGGCGTATACTTTCTGACGAAGCTGTATGACAACTATCAACGGTGATTTTTTGGCCAAGAAGTAAGCACGCTAAGGAAACGAATTCGTAATTATCAATATGAAATATTTTTATAATATACAGAGTCAAATGCCGTGCCTGTGGGCGATGGTGGTGTAATGGACAGAATAGTTGCCTTCAAGCAGTTGATCCGGGTTCGATTCCCGGCCGTCGCAATATAATATTTACCACTTCTTGAAACTAATATTCGTGTAGTAGAAAGAATGAAACGAGAGGCCTATGCTTTTCGACGAAGCTGTATGACAACTATAAACCGTGATTTTTTTGGCCAAGAAGTGAGCACGCAAAGCAAACGAATTCGTAATTATTAAATGAAATATTTTTATAAAATACAGAGTCGAAATCTCCGCGGTAAGCGATGGTTGTGTAATGGTCAGCATAGTTGCCTTCCAAGCAGTTGACCCGGGTTCGATTCCCGGCCGTCGCAATATAATATTTACTACTCCTTGAAACTAAAAATCGTGTAGTAGAAATAATGAATCGAGAGGCGAATGCTTTTTGACGAAGCTGTATGACAACTATAAACGGTGATTTTTTTGGCCTAAAAGTGAGCACGCTAAGGAAACGAATTCGTAATTATTATATGAAATATTTTATAATATACAGAGTCAAATTCCCCGCTAGTGTGAGATGGTGATGTAATGGTCAGCATAGTTGCCTTCCAAGCAGTTGATCCGGGTTCGATTCCCGGCCGTCGCAATATTATATTTACCACTTCTTGAAACTAAAAATCGTGTAGTAGAAATAATGAAACGAAAGGCCTATGCTCATTGACGAAGCTGTATGAGAACTATAAACGGTGATTTTTTTGACCAAGAACTGAGCACTAATAAAACGAATTCGTAATTATTAAATGAAATATTTTTATAATATACAGAGATAAATTCCGTGTCAGTGGGAGATGGTGGTGTAATGGTCAGCATAGTTGCCTTCCAAGCAGTTTATCCGGGTTCGATTCCCGGCCGTCGCAAATTATATTTACCAATTCTTTAAACTAAAAATCGTATAGTAGAAATAATGAAACGAGTGCATATGATTTTTGACGAAGGTGTATGACAATTATAAACTGTGATTTTTTTGGCAAAGAAGTGAGCACGCTAAGGAAACGAATTCGTAATTATTAAATGAAATATTTTTATAATATACAAAGTCAAATTACATGCCAGTGGGCGATGGTGGTGTAATGTTCAGCATAGTTGCCTTCCAAGCAGTTGATCCGGGTTCGATTCCCGGCCGTCGCAATATAATATTTACCACTTCTCGAAACTAAAAATCGTAAAGTAAATATAATGAAATGAGTGGCGTATGCTTTTTGACGAAGCTGTATGACAACTATAAACTGATTTTTTTGGCCAAGAAGTGAGCACGCAAAGGAAACAAATTCGTAATTATTAAATGAAATATTTTTATAATATACAGAGTCGAAATCCCCGCCGTAAGCGATGGTGGTGTAATGGTCAGCATAATTAACCTTCCAAGCAGTTGTTCCGGGTTCGATTCCCGACCGTTGCAATATTATATTTACCACTTCTTGAAACTAAAAATCGTGTAGTAGAAATAATGAAACGAGTGCGTATGCTTTGTGACGAAGCTGTATGACAACTATAAACCGTGATTTTTTTGGCCAAGAAGTGAGCACGCAAAGGAAACGAATTCGTAATTATTAAATGAAATATTTTTATAATATACAGAGTCGAAATCCCCGCCGTAAGCGATGGTGGTGTAATAGTCAGTATAGTTACCTTCCAAACAGTTGATCCGGGTTCGATTCCCGGCCGTCGCAATTTTATATTAACTAATTCCTGAAACTAAAAATCGTGTAGTAGAAATAATGAAACGAGAGGCGTATGCTTTTTGACGAAACTGTATGACCACTATAAACGGTGATTTTTTTGGCCATGAAATAAGCACGCTAAGGAAACAAATTCGTAATTATTAAATGAAATATTTTTATAATATACAGAGTCCAATTCAGTGCCAGTGGGCGATGGTGGTGTAATGGTCAGCATAGTTGCCTTCCAAACAGTTGATCCGGGTTCGATTCCCGGCCGTCGCAACATTATATTTACCAATTCTTGAAACTAAAATTCGTGTAGTAGAAATAATGAAACGAGTGGCGTATTATTCTTAACGAAGCAGTATGACAAATATAAACGTTTTTTTTTTTTGGCCAAGAAGTGAGCACGCTAAAGAAACGAATTCGAAATTATAAAATGAAATATTTTTATAATATACAGAGTCAAGTTCCGTGCCAGTGGGCGATGGTGGTGTAATTGTCAGCATAGTTGCCTTCCAAACATTAATCCGGGTCTATTCCCGGCCGTCGCAACATTATATTTACCAATTTTCCAACAAAAATTTGTGTAGTAGAAATAATGAAACGAGAGGCGTATGCTATTCGACGAAGCTGTATGACAACTATAAACGGTGAATTTTGGCCAAGAAGTAAAGCACGCAAAGAACTCGAATTCGTAAGATAAATGACTAAAGATATTGTCTGGTATCAATTTTAATCAACTTATGATCATTTCGATCGCGTTGCGATCATCATCAGAGCTAAAATGTAATACAAATATTATACAAATATTATTAAATACAAATATTATAAGAGGTTGTAGGTAACAGGTTATTGTATGCACGATGCGTAAGCAAACTGGGTCGTACATACATTACAGCTTCTGGGCCGAAAACAAAGTTCTGCGAATTTTTTTGGGCGTGTGTCTTATTAAAATTGATACCAGACAATATCTTTAGTCATTTATCATATAAGAAGGTATCTACATCACCAACAATCCAATTAATAATTAATCGAATTCGTAATTATCAAAATGAAATATTTTTATAATATATAGAGTCAAAATTACCGCCAAAAGCGATGGTGGTGTAATGGTCAGCATAGTTGCCTTCCAAGGAGTCAAACCGGGTTCGATTCCCGTCCGTCGCATTATTATATTTACCAATTTTTGAAACTAAAAATCTTGTAGTAGAAATAATGAAACGAGAGGCGTATGCGTTTTAACGAAGCTGTATGATAACTATAAACGGTGACTTTTGGCCTAAAAGTGAGCACGCTAAGGAAACGAATTCGTAATTATAAAATGAAATATTTTTATAATATACAGAGACGAATTCCTCGCCATAAACAATGGTGGTGTAATGGTCAGCATAGTTGCCTTCCAAGCAGTTGATCCGGGTTCGATTCCCGGCTTTCGCAATACTATATTTACCAATTCTTGAAACTAAAAAACGTGTAGTAGAAATAATGAAACGAGAGGCGTATGCTTTTCGACAAAGCTGTATGACAACTATAAATGGTGATTTTCTTGGCCAAGAATAGAAGCACGCTAAGAACACGAATTCGTAATTATTAAATGAAATATTTTTATAATATACAGAGTCGAAATCCACGCCATAAGCGAAGATGGTGTAATGGTCATCATAGTTGCCTTCGAAGCAGTTGATCTGGATTCGATTGCCGGCCGTCGCAATATTATATTTACCACTTCTTGAAACTAAAAATCGTGTAGTAGAAATAATGATACGAGTGCGTATGCTTTGTGACGAAGCTGTATGTAAACTATAAATGGTGATTTTTTTGGCCAAGAACAGAAGCACGCTAAGAACACGAATTCGTAATTATTAAATGAAATATTTTTATAATATACAGAGTCGAAATCCACGCCATAAGCGATGGTGGTGAAATGGTCAGCATAGTTGCCTTCCAAGCAGTTGATCCGGGTTCGATTCCCGGCCGTCGCAATATATTATTTACCAATTCTTGAAACTAAATATCGTGTAGTAGAAATAATGAAACGAGAGGCGTACGCTTTTCGACGAAGCTGTATGACAACTATAAACGGTGATTTTTTTTGGCCAAGAAGTGACCACCCTACGGAAACCAATTCGTAATTATTAAATGAAATATTTTTATAATATACAGGGACAATTTCCGTGCCAGTGGGCGATGGTGGTGTAATGGTCAGATTGGTTGCCTTCCAAGCAGTTGATCCGGGTTCGATTCCCGGCCGTCGCAATATTATATTTACCAATTCTTGAAACTAAAAATCCTGTAGTAGAAATAATGAAACGAGAGGCGTATGCTTTTTGACGAAGCTGTATGACAACTATAATTGGTGATTTTTTTGGCCAAGAAGTGAGCGCGCTTAAAAAACGAATTCGTAATCATCAAAATGAAATATTTTTATAATATACAGAAACAATTTCCGTGCCAGTGGGCGATGGTGGTATAATGGTCAGCATAGTTTCCTTCCAAGCAGTTGATCCGGGTACGATTCCCGGCCGTCGCAATATTATATTTACCAATTCTTGAAACTAAAAATCGTGTAGTAGAAATAATGAAACGAGAGGCGTATGCTTTTTGACGAACCTGTATGACCACTATAAACGGTGATTTTTTGGCCATGAAATGATCACGCTAAGGAAACGAATTCGTAATTATTAATGAAATATATTTATAATATACAGACTCAAATTCCGTGCTAGTGTGCGGTGATGGTGTAATGGTCAGCATAGTTGCCTTCCAAGCAGTTGATCCGGGATCGATTCCCGGCCGTCGCAATATTATATTTACCACTTCTTGAAACTAAAAATCGTGTGGTAAAGATAATGAAACGAGTGGCGTATACTTTCTGACGAAGCTGTATGACAACTATCAACGGTGATTTTTTGGCCAAGAAGTAAGCACGCTAAGGAAACGAATTCGTAATTATCAATATGAAATATTTTTATAATATACAGAGTCAAATGCCGTGCCTGTGGGCGATGGTGGTGTAATGGACAGAATAGTTGCCTTCCAAGCAGTTGATCCGGGTTCGATTCCCGGCCGTCGCATTATAATATTTACCACTTCTTGAAACTAATATTCGTGTAGTAGAAAGAATGAAACGAGAGGCCTATGCTTTTCGACGAAGCTGTATGACAACTATAAACCGTGATTTTTTTGGCCAAGAAGTGAGCACGCAAAGCAAACGAATTCGTAATTATTAAATGAAATATTTTTATAAAATACAGAGTCGAAATCTCCGCGGTAAGCGATGGTTGTGTAATGGTCAGCATAGTTGCCTTCCAAGCAGTTGACCCGGGTTCGATTCCCGGCCGTCGCAATATAATATTTACTACTCCTTGAAACTAAAAATCGTGTAGTAGAAATAATGAATCGAGAGGCGAATGCTTTTTGACGAAGCTGTATGACAACTATAAACGGTGATTTTTTTGGCCTAAAAGTGAGCACGCTAAGGAAACGAATTCGTAATTATTATATGAAATATTTTATAATATACAGAGTCAAATTCCCCGCTAGTGTGAGATGGTGATGTAATGGTCAGCATAGTTGCCTTCCAAGCAGTTGATCCGGGTTCGATTCCCGGCCGTCGCAATATTATATTTACCACTTCTTGAAACTAAAAATCGTGTAGTAGAAATAATGAAACGAAAGGCCTATGCTCATTGACGAAGCTGTATGAGAACTATAAACGGTGATTTTTTTGACCAAGAACTGAGCACTAATAAAACGAATTCGTAATTATTAAATGAAATATTTTTATAATATACAGAGATAAATTCCGTGTCAGTGGGAGATGGTGGTGTAATGGTCAGCATAGTTGCCTTCCAAGCAGTTTATCCGGGTTCGATTCCCGGCCGTCGCAAATTATATTTACCAATTCTTTAAACTAAAAATCGTATAGTAGAAATAATGAAACGAGTGCATATGATTTTTGACGAAGGTGTATGACAATTATAAACTGTGATTTTTTTGGCAAAGAAGTGAGCACGCTAAGGAAACGAATTCGTAATTATTAAATGAAATATTTTTATAATATACAAAGTCAAATTACATGCCAGTGGGCGATGGTGGTGTAATGTTCAGCATAGTTGCCTTCCAAGCAGTTGATCCGGGTTCGATTCCCGGCCGTCGCAATATAATATTTACCACTTCTCGAAACTAAAAATCGTAAAGTAAATATAATGAAATGAGTGGCGTATGCTTTTTGACGAAGCTGTATGACAACTATAAACTGATTTTTTTGGCCAAGAAGTGAGCACGCAAAGGAAACAAATTCGTAATTATTAAATGAAATATTTTTATAATATACAGAGTCGAAATCCCCGCCGTAAGCGATGGTGGTGTAATGGTCAGCATAATTACCTTCCAAGCAGTTGTTCCGGGTTCGATTCCCGACCGTTGCAATATTATATTTACCACTTCTTGAAACTAAAAATCGTGTAGTAGAAATAATGAAACGGGTGCGTATGCTTTGTGACGAAGCTGTATGACAACTATAAACCGTGATTTTTTTGGCCAAGAAGTGAGCACGCAAAGGAAACGAATTCGTAATTATTAAATGAAATATTTTTATAATATACAGAGTCGAAATCCCCGCCGTAAGCGATGGTGGTGTAATAGTCAGTATAGTTACCTTCCAAACAGTTGATCCGGGTTCGATTCCCGGCCGTCGCAATTTTATATTAACCAATTCCTGAAACTAAAAATCGTGTAGTAGAAATAATGAAACGAGAGGCGTATGCTTTTTGACGAAACTGTATGACCACTATAAACGGTGATTTTTTTGGCCATGAAATAAGCACGCTAAGGAAACAAATTCGTAATTATTAAATGAAATATTTTTATAATATACAGAGTCCAATTCAGTGCCAGTGGGCGATGGTGGTGTAATGGTCAGCATAGTTGCCTTCCAAACAGTTGATCCGGGTTCGATTCCCGGCCGTCGCAACATTATATTTACCAATTCTTGAAACTAAAATTCGTGTAGTAGAAATAATGAAACGAGTGGCGTATTATTCTTAACGAAGCAGTATGACAAATATAAACGTTTTTTTTTTTGGCCAAGAAGTGAGCACGCTAAAGAAACGAATTCGAAATTATAAAATGAAATATTTTTATAATATACAGAGTCAAGTTCCGTGCCAGTGGGCGATGGTGGTGTAATGGTCAGCATAGTTGCCTTCCAAACATTAATCCGGGGTCTATTCCCGGCCGTCGCAACATTATATTTACCAATTTTCCAACAAAAATTTGTGTAGTAGAAATAATGAAACGAGAGGCGTATGCTATTCGACGAAGCTGTATGACAACTATAAACGGTGAATTTTGGCCAAGAAGTAAAGCACGCAAAGAACTCGAATTCGTAAGATAAATGACTAAAGATATTGTCTGGTATCAATTTTAATCAACTTATGATCATTTCGATCGCGTTGCGATCATCATCAGAGCTAAAATGTAATACAAATATTATACAAATATTATTAAATACAAATATTATAAGAGGTTGTAGGTAACAGGTTATTGTATGCACGATGCGTAAGCAAACTGGGTCGTACATACCTTACAGCTTCTGGGCCGAAAACAAAGTTCTGCGAATTTTTTTGGGCGTGTGTCTGATTAAAATTGATACCAGACAATATCTTTAGTCATTTATCATATAAGAAGGTATCTACATCACCAACAATCCAATTAATAATTAATCGAATTCGTAATTATCAAAATGAAATATTTTTATAATATATAGAGTCAAAATTACCGCCAAAAGCGATGGTGGTGTAATGGTCAGCATAGTTGCCTTCCAAGGAGTCAAACCGGGTTCGATTCCCGGCCGTCGCATTATTATATTTACCAATTTTTGAAACTAAAAATCTTGTAGTAGAAATAATGAAACGAGAGGCGTATGCGTTTTGACGAAGCTGTATGATAACTATAAACGGTGACTTTTGGCCTAAAAGTGAGCACGCTAAGGAAACGAATTCGTAATTATAAAATGAAATATTTTTATAATATACAGAGACGAATTCCTCGCCATAAACAATGGTGGTGTAATGGTCAGCATAGTTGCCTTCCAAGCAGTTGATCCGGGTTCGATTCCCGGCTTTCGCAATATTATATTTACCAATTCTTGAAACTAAAAAACGTGTAGTAGAAATAATGAAACGAGAGGCGTATGCTTTTCGACAAAGCTGTATGACAACTATAAATGGTGATTTTTTTGGCCAAGAATAGAAGCACGCTAAGAACACGAATTCGTAATTATTAATGAAATATTTTTATAATATACAGAGTCGAAATCCACGCCATAAGCGAAGGTGGTGTAATGGTCATCATAGTTGCCTTCGAAGCAGTTGATCTGGATTCGATTGCCGGCCGTCGCAATATTATATTTACCACTTCTTGAAACTAAAAATCGTTTAGTAGAAATAATGAAACGAGTGCGTATGCTTTGTGACGAAGCTGTATGTAAACTATAAATGGTGATTTTTTTGGCCAAGAACAGAAGCACGCTAAGAACACGAATTCGTAATTATTAAATGAAATATTTTTATAATATACAGAGTCGAAATCCACGCCATAAGCGATGGTGGTGAAATGGTCAGCATAGTTGCCTTCCAAGCAGTTGATCCGGGTTCGATTCCCGGCCGTCGCAATATATTATTTACCAATTCTTGAAATTAAATATCGTGTAGTAGAAATAATGAAACGAGAGGCGTACGCTTTTCGACGAAGCTGTATGACAACTAAAAACGGTGATTTTTTTTGGCCAAGAAGTGAGCACGCAAAGGAAACGATTTCGTAATTGTTAAATGAAATATTTTTATAGTATACAGAGTCGAAATCCCCGCCGTAAGTGATAATGGTGTAATGGTCAGCATAGTTGCCTTCCAAGCAGTTGATCCTTGTTCGAGTCCCGGCCGTCGCAATATTATTTTTACCACTTCTTGAAACTAAAAATCGTGTAGTAGAAATAATGAAACGAGTGGCGTATGCTTTTTGACGAAGCTGTATGACAACTATAAACTGTGATTTTTTTGCCCAAGAAGTGAGCACGCAAAGGAACCGAATTCGTAATTATTAAAAGAAATATTTGTATAATATACAGAGTCGAAATCCCCGCCGTAAGCGATGGTGGTGTAATGGTCAGCATAGTTGCCTTCCAAACATTAATCCGGGTTCTATTCCCGGCCGTCGCAATATTATATTTACCAATTTTCGAACAAAAATTTGTGTAGTAGAAATAATGAAACGAGAGGCGTATGCTATTCGACGAAGCTGTATGACAACTATAAACGGTGAATTTTGGCCAAGAAGTAAAGCACGCAAAGAACTCGAATTCGTAATTATCAAAATGAAATATTTTTTTAATATATAGAGTCAAACTCCCCGCCAAAAGAGATGGTGGTGTAATGGTCAGCATAGTTGCCTTCCAAGGAGTCAAACCGGGTTCCATTCCCGGCCGTCGCATTATTATATTTACAAATTTTTGAAACTAAAAATCTTGTAGTAGAAATAATGAAACGAGAGTCGTATGCTTTTTGACGTAGCTGTATGATAACTATAAACGGTGATTTTTTGGCCTAAAAGTGAGCACGCTAAGGAAACGAATTCGTAATTATAAAATGAAATATTTTTATAATATACAGAGACGAAATCCCCGCCATACGCAATGGTGGTGTAATGGTCAGCATAGTTTCCTTCCAAGCAGTTGATCCGGGTTCGGTTCCCGGCTTTCGCATTATTATATTTACCAATTCTTGAAACTAAAAAACGTGTAGTAGAAATAATGAAACGAGAGGCGTATGCTTTTCGACGAAGCTGTATGACAACTATAAATGGTGATTTTTTGGCCAAGAATAGAAGCACGCTAAGAACACGAATTCGTAATTATTAAATGAAATATTTTTATAATATACAGAGTCGAAATCCACGCCATAAGCGAAGGTGGTGTAATGGTCATCATAGTTGCCTTCGAAGCAGTTGATCTGGATTCGATTGCCGGCCGTCGCAATATTATATTTACCACTTCTTGAAACTAAAAATCGTGTAGTTGAAATAATGAAACGAGTGCGTATGCTTTGTGACAAAGCTGTATGACAACTATAAATGGTGATTTTTTTGGCCAAGATGTGAGCGCGCTAAGGAAACGAATTCGTAATTATTAAGTGAAATATATTTATAATATACAGATTCTAATTCCGTGGTAGTGTGCGATAGTGGTGTAATGGTCAGCATAGTTGCCTTCCAAGCAGTTGATCCGGGTTCGATTCCCGGCCGTCGCAATATTATATTTACCACTTCTTGAAAGTAAAAATCGTGTAGTAGAAATAATGAAACGAGAGGCGTATGCTTTTTGACGAAGCTGTATGACAAGTATAAACGGAGATTTTTTTGGCCAAGAAGTGAGCACGCTAAGGAAACGAATTCGTAAATATTAAATGAAATATATTTATAATATACAGAGTCAAATTCCGTGCGAGTGGGCGATGGTGGTGTAATCGTCCGCGTAGTTGCCTTCCAAACAGTTGATCTGGGTTCGATTCCCGGCCGTCGCAATATAATATTTACTACTTCTTGAAACTAAAAATCGTGTAGTAGAAATAATGAAACGACAGGCGTATCCTTTTGACGAAGCTGTATGACAAATATAAACGGTCATTTTTTTGGCCAAGAAGTGAGCAAGCTAAGGAAACGAATTCGTAATTATTAAATGAAATATTTTTATAATATACAGAGTCAAATTGCGCGCTAGTGTGAGATGGTGGTGTAATGGTCAGCATAGTAGCTTTCCAAGCAATTGATCCGGGTTCGATTCCCGGCCGTCGCAATATTATATTAACTACTTCGTGAAACTAAAAATAGTGTAGTAGAATTAATGAAACGAGAGGCGTATGCTTTTTGACGAAGCTGTATGACAACTATAAAAGGTGATTTTTTGGCTAAGAACTGAGCACGCTAAGGATACGAATTCGTAATTATTAAATGAAATATTTTTACAATATACAGAGACAAATTCCGTGCCAGTGGGAGATGGTGGTGTAATGATCAGCATAGTTGCCATCCAAGCAGTTGATCCGGGTTTGATTCCCTGCCGTCGCAATAATATATTTACCAATTCTTGAAACTAAATATCGTGTAGTAGAATTAATGATACGAGAGGCGTATGCTTTTTGACGAAGCTGTATGATAACTATAAACGGTGATTTTTTTGGCCAAGAAGTGAGCACGCTTAGGAAACGAATTCGTAATTATTAAATGAAATATATTTATAATATACAGAGTCAAATTCCGTGCTAGTGTGCGATGGTGGTGTAATGGTCAGCATTGTTGCCTTCCAAGCAGTTGATCCGAGTTCGATTCCCGGCCGTCGCAATATTATATTTACCACTTCTTGAAACTAAAAATCGTGTAGTAGAAATAATGAAACGAGAGGCGTATGCTTTTTGACGAAGTTTGATGACAACTATAAACGGTGATTGTTTTGGCCAAGAAGTGAGGACGCTAAGGAAACGAATTCGTAATTATTAAATGAAATAAATTTATAATATACAGAGTGAAATTCCGGGCCAGTGGGCGATGGTGGTGTAATGGTCAGCGTAGTTGCCTTACAAGCCGTTGATCCGGGTTCGATTCCCGGCCTTCGCAATATTATATTTACCACTTCTTGAAACTAAAAATCTTGTAGTAGAAATAATGAAACGAGAGGCGAATGCTTTTTGACGAAGCAGGATGACAACTATAAACGGTGATTGTTTTGGCCAAGAAGTGAGGACGCTAAGGAAACGAATTCGTAATTATTAAATGAAATAAATTTATAATATACAGAGTCAAATTTTGTGCTAGTGTGCGATGGTGGTGTTATGGTCAGCATAGTTGCCTTCCAAGCAGTTCATCCGGGTTCGATTCCCGGCTGTCGCAATATTATATTTACCACTTCTTGAAACTAAAAATCGTGTAGTAGAAATAATGAAACGAGAGGCGTATGCTTTTTGACGAAGTTTGATGACAACTATAAACGGTGATTGTTTTGGCCAAGAAGTGAGGACGCTAAGGAAACGAATTCGTAATTATTAAATGAAATAAATTTATAATATACAGAGTGAAATTCCGGGCCAGTGGGCGATGGTGGTGTAATGGTCAGCATAGTTGCCTTACAAGCCGTTGATCCGGGTTCGATTCCCGGCCTTCGCAATATTATATTTACCACTTCTTGAAACTAAAAATCTTGTAGTAGAAATAATGAAACGAGAGGCGAATGCTTTTTGACGAAGCAGGATGACAACTATAAACGGTGATTGTTTTGGCCAAGAAGTGAGGACGCTAAGGAAACGAATTCGTAATTATTAAATGAAATAAATTTATAATATACAGAATCAAAATTTGTGCTAATGTGCGATGGTGGTGTTATGGTCAGCATAGTTGCCTTCCAAGCAGTTCATCCGGGTTCGATTCCCGGCTGTCGCAATATTATATTTACCACTTCTTGAAACTAAAAATCGTGTAGTAGAAATCATGAAACGAGAGGCGTATGCTTTTTCACGAAACTGTATGACAACTATAAACGGTGATTTTTTTCCGAGAACTGAGCACGCTAAGGAAACGAATTCGTAATTATTAAATGAAATATTTTTATAATATACAGAGACAAATTCCGTGCTAGTGGGCGATGGTGGTGTAATAATCAGCGTAGTTGCCTTCCAAGCAGTTGATCCGGGGTCGATTCCCGGCCGTCGCAATAAAGTTTTTACTACTTCTTGAAACTAAAAATCGTGTAGTAGAAATAATGAAACGAGAGGCGTATGCTTTTTGACGAAGCAGGATGACTACTATAAACGGTGATTGTTTTGGCCAAGAAGTGAGGACGCTAAGGAAACGAATTCGTAATTATTAAATGAAATAAATTTATAATATACAGAGTCAAATTTTGTGCTAGTGTGCGATGGTGGTGTTATGGTCAGCATAGTTGCCTTCCAAGCAGTTCATCCGGGTTCGATTCCCGGCCGTCGCAATATTATATTTACCACTTCTTGAAACTAAAAATCGTGTAGTAGAAATCATGAAACGAGAGGCGTATGATTTTTCACGAAACTGTATGACAACTATAAACGGTGATTTTTTTTGCCGAGAACTGAGCACGCTAAGGAAACGAATTCGTAATTATTAAATGAAATATTTTTATAATATACAGAGGCAAATTCCGTGCTAGTGGGCGATGGTGGTGTAATAATCAGCGTAGTTGCCTTCCAAGCAGTTGATCCGGGGTCGATTCCCGGCCGTCGCAATAAAGTTTTTACTACTTCTTGAAACTAAAAATCGTGTAGTAGAAATAATGAAACGAGAGGCGTATGCTTTTTGATGAAGCTGTATGACAACTATAAACGGTGATTTTTTGGCCATGAACTCAAGTTAGCTAAGGAAACGAATTCGTAATCATCAAAATGAAATATTTTTATAATATACAAAGTCGAATTCTGTGCCAGTGGGCGATGTTGTTGTAATGGTCAGCCTAGTTGACTTCCAAGCAATTGATCCGGGTTCGATTCGCGGCCGTCGCAATATTATATTTACCTCTTCTTGAAGCTAAATATCGTGTCATGGGAATAATGAAACGAGAGGCGTATGCTTTTTGACGAAGCGAAATGACTACTATAAACGGTGGATTTTTTGGCCATGATGTATAGGGCGCAAAGGTAACGAATTTGTAATAATAAAAATGAAATATTTTTATAATATACAGATTCAAATTCTCCGCCAGTGTGCGGTGTTGTAATGGTCAGCATAGTTGCCTCCCAAGCAGTTAATCCGGGTTCGTTTCCCGGCCGTCGCAATATTATGTTTACCTCTTCTTTAAAATAAAAATCGTGTAGTAGAAATAATGAAACGATAGGCTTATCCTTTTTGACGAAGCTGTATGACTTCTATAAAAGTTTTTTTTTTTGCCATGAAGTATAGCGCGCAAAAGTAACGAATTTGTAATCATCAAAAGAAATATTTTTAGAATATACGTCGAGTTTTATAATAAGAGTCGATTTCCCACCACCGGCAATTGTGGTGTAATGTCAGCATAGTGTCCTTTCAGGAAGTTGAACCGTTTTCGATTCCCGGCCGTCGCAATATATTATTTAGCTCTTATTTAAACTAAAAATCGTGGAGTAGAAATAATGGAAGGAGGGGAGAATCCTTTTTGACGGGGCGATATAGCTACTATAAACAGTGATTTTTTTGTCTATGAATATTAGCGCCCAAGGTGACTTATTCATAATCAACAAAATGAAATATTTTAATAATATACAGAGACGATCTCCCCGCCAATTGTTAATGGTGGTGTAATGGTCAGCATAGTTGCCTTCTAAGCAGTTGATGCGAATGATATTGAATTAATGCAGGAAGCAAGGTAGAGTACACGAATCACATCCAACGTTTGTGTGTTTGTCTGTTATCGGTTACTGCAACCGATTTTTTCCGGGACATTCCCTCACTGGAGCAAGGAACGGTTCCTCCGATCGTTAGTCGGCATTACTAAACCCTTTTGGAATTTTCACTGTCTGCTGAAGGCCGCTTCCTTCAGAGGTAAACTCAAGGATTGGGTTTCTCTTCTAATGAATGCCAACCCAGTTTCTTGCCTTGATCCTTCAAGGGCCGATAACTGGAAGTGCATTGGTTGATGGCCCGTCCCTCTATATTTACTTTTCGCTCTCGTCTCGTGTACTTCTCCCTCCGACCTATTGTTGTCAACCTATTCAACATGGAAGGCTCCTTCCAGTGGTAGGCATTCGACGACATAACTCTCAGGTGCAATGAGCTGTTCAAGGTCCACCACTATCTATACTGCGCTTTTTCTAACTCTGCCCTTCAAGCGCCTTTAAGGCCCTAGTACACAGTGGCATTATGTCACTGATTTTCGCGTCTTTCTCTGTCGGCGCATGATTACGAATGTACCCAGCACTCCTGTACGCCAGGGATCTTACGATGTTGGGGAGAAAGATGCGAAAAACAGTGACAAAATGCCACGGCCACGTTACGCGCGGCGATGGTGTAACGGTTAGCGTTTCTGACTGTTTTTACGCAAGTTGGCGGGTTCAAACGCGATCGGAGACGTGAGGTTTTTGAGGTTAAAAAATTCCTTCGTACGGAGGGGAAGTAAAGCCGGCGGTCCAATGTTAGTAAATTTACTTACATGTAAAAGATCCTCAAGCCTAAAAGACGCCTCTTAGCTAAATTGAAATCGCCTGTTTCTCGCCCAAGAAATCCGTCCTTTCTCTGCTAGTTGGTTAAAGGAGCGTAGCGAAATTTGCGTGGTCAGACGGAAGAGCGGGCCTAATGGCCTCAGTCTCGCCACGTAAAATAAGGCATTAATTCAATTCAAGTTGGGCTTTGAGGGCGCTTGAGAGGCAGTTAGAAAAAATCGCAGTATTCAGTAAGAGTTCATGTACTCTCTAGGTGGAATTATTATTATTATTATTATTATTATTATTATTATTACGTTATTAATTCTTTTAATACTATTACTAATAATAAATAATATTATGAACTTTGTGGAAGTAGAATAACTATTATAATGGCTATACTATGCATTGAACAAAGAGATTGTGTGGACATACCTTACCGAGTTTTCAATCCAAGTATTGGCTGATGTTGTTATCTTTCCAAACACGGAAGAGTCTCTCAGGACGTCGTGTTTGAAGCCTCCGTTTTCAATCGCCGGTGACTCATATTTATCTTTCTGGACCGATATTTTTCCATTTGTAGAGGTTGTTAGAGGCATCTTGTATTCATAAATGTTTTCATTGATTTACACGTCTCCGTTTTGCAGAAGATGACCTGAAAATAAAATATCCAATGTTTATAAACAACAAACGTTTTCACAAGATATGTTTTTAATTATAGATTATTTTAACATAATGGTGTTATGAACATTTTTTATACTCAGTATACTACATGTTTTGCATCAGATCTCAGGATTTTAGAGTGTCTTATAAAACTTTAATGTCTCGGAAAAGTATTTGTAAAATTGTGTTATTTGGTAATGAATTATTACTTTGTAGAATCTTGTTTTGTTTTTTAAAACTTCTGAAATTACGAAGTTTCTGTAAACAGATGTAGTGACATTGTTTTATTCAGTAGTCGAAGGTCTCTTGTATGTTTTAGCTATGACGCTCAGAAGAAAGAAATCCTAAAAAAAGTAATTTACGATTACTAATACGTTTTGCGAAATGCTTTAAAGTACAAATAACAATTAAATTTTAATGCAAACTTGTACGAAACTGTTTTCTTTCTGTAGATGTTTGTAGAGTTTTTCTGGCATATTATTTAACGGTGATTTTCTGTTCTAATCACAACAGAGACGAATTATAATTTTCAGTGCGAATTATAATTTCATTAACTGACGGCGCTGACGGCGCTGATGGCGCTTCTGTGTGTGTGTGTGTTTGTGTGTGTGAGAGAGTGTGTGTCACTACTTGCCAGTGCTAAGGACATCACATTTTACTTTGTAGTACAGAGACTTAGGAAGCAAAATAACATAGAATAGTCGATCTAAAATTTTTAATACCGTTGTAAGTAATCATTAATATAATTTTATTAAATCCTTCTTCTCCATTTCAAGGATTAGGCAGGAATGCGTGTTCCGAATTCACTTTGCACTTCAGGACCATCTTTTTCTGGGTCGGCCGATATCTCTTCTTCCCTTCGGTTGGTAGTTCATCACTAATTGTGGAATACGATCTTCCTCCATTCTTTCGATATGGCGCCGCCATTCTTTCCTGTTTTCTAAGATCCTTTCATTTATGTTGTATATATCTAGTTCTTTAAGGATATCCTCATTTCATATCTGGTCTTGTTTAATGCAGCCTTTAACTTTCCTAAGAAATCTCATTTCTGCTGCTTGGAGCTTACCTATGTCTCTTTTTTCATTATCCATGATTCACTTCCATACAGGAGAACTGGAGCAGCCATTGTCTTATATAACTTGTGTCTTTACTTGCTTTGTTCTGTAGTGTTCTGTTTATTATTCCACATATTGATAGAAATTTATTGGTTTTATTTTCTATGTCTTTATCTGTGTCATAACTGATGTCACAACCAAGGTAATTAAAATTAGAAGTCTGGTCTATCACTGTGTTGTCAATAACTATTTTTGAACGTTTGGAATATTTATCGTAATGGGCCATAATAATTTTATTATATACGAACAAAATTACTAAATAACAATGCAAGACTTCACATTTTCAATTTTTAGGTTGGAACGTAAAATTTTTAATGGTATTGCTGTACAGAAAAATATAGTTAAATTTCAATCTACTTGCGCCACTGTTAAAACCAATACCCCACAAAGCGTTTGGCATTATCCAAAAGAAGATATAGATGGTTTGATCGATTGATTAGTGTGTCCAGGCATGTCAACACCTGTCGTTAGTCCTGTAAGTGTAGTGCGGGAGGGGGTTGAGATATTCCCCGCTACGTAAGTGGCAAGATCCGACGCCAACCTATCTGTCGACTTGCGAGTTTTTTCCCGAGGTATCTCCTACAAACGGGGTCTCGCCCCAGCCGAGAAAATCTCTAAGCTCTCTACTGACCTCCTGGATCCTGTAGTAGTGTAGTGCATGTAAGAAGGGAGGAGGAGAGGATAAGGAAGAGGAAGGAGATATCACGCAGTCCGTGGTATGTTTGTTAGGGATCTGATATGGTCGAACGCGCACCCTTAAAGTTGCCGCCGGAAGTTGGTCCCGGCGCCGCTCAAGAGAGGGCGCCGATTACTAACGCCGCAGCTCCGTCACGCTCGGCCAAGCACCGGTGCCGGAGAACCCACCCTTATCGGGTAGCTGGCCGGCGGACCTTCAGCCCGGGCGGGCTGTAAGAGCGGTTCCCGGCGAGTGGTAGGCAGTGAGAAGTGACTGCCCGTGCGTATATAGTGACAAGTGAAATGCTTACAAAACGGTTACGGACTCGGACTCTCCCTACGGCTAAACAGTGAACTTCGCTACGTCTACGGAATATCTCACGGAATATTGTTCTACCTGGCTTGTGTTATTGAATCTCTTGTTGGCTTGCGGTAATAAAAGAATTTTAGAAATCGCTGTTCTTTAGTTTTGGATATAACAGGATCTGCTTCGGCGTTTGCGTGGTATTAATCAGAGAAGCAACGGTGATGTCGAAAATCGTGCTACCGTTGGCACTCGAAACCTAAGACCTTCCCGTCAGAGGAACTGCTGAGACAACAGTGGATGCCCTGAGCCAACTACGCGTGGTCAGATATAGAAGGGAGTGGCAGTTCCATCGTCTACTTTAACACTACACTGTCACAGAACAACCTATGTTACCATTACAAATTGGAGTTTGCTATATTAGCCTCTTTTATTCCTCATTACCAAACTAAGAAATACGTTTCAGACTACATTGGCCGTAGCATGATGCAAGGGTATCCTTTCATAATGCACCGGAAATTGCATATTTCATTCATCTTCTAAAAATGTAATTATTGATTTTGTGAAGGCTGTCTTTACTAGTTTCTTAGCTGCTGATTGATAACTTAAGCAGTTTTTTTTTCAATAGGGAGTAATAAAAGGAGTATCAGACCGATGCAATATACTTAGGAATCCTGAATATAATAGAATGGCTCGAAAAACGATTCAGTTAGTCGTATAACAAAAGCTGATAGCATCTGGATTCAATTAATATTAAAACTCGTTATGCTATCATCACATACTTTTTTGCAATATTCCTTACTTGTACATTTCCTAAAAATCAAAGAATTCGACGAAAACGAGGCCAGTGGATTTTTCAGCTACCATTTTCTGTCCGATGGGGAAAAATTAAAGAGAAAATTTGGAGCTGTCGAAATATGTATTTCGAACTAGCGGAGCCTTCAATGCCGCCTGATCGATCGTGGAATATCAATTTTGGAGAAAATCGTCTAAACAGTTTAGACGCAGGTATTAGCCACGGTCAGACGGATATACAGACGTTTTGTTGTCAAACAATTTTTCGGTTCAAGGATTTACTAACGTGGGTTCTGATTTCGTGTTAGAGTAAGCAATTTACTTCAAAGAGGATCTAGACATATCCCCTTTTTCTATATCATTGATCCGTAATGTGAGCTTTCTGTCAAAAATGTATCTTCTTTTGCCGCAACATTACACCACTTTCTCTTTATGACGTCCTAATAGTAGAAGGGAAATATTATTTTAAGAATATTAAAAAACAATAACACCTTGTCCTAATTGGTAATTTTCTTTGAAAAAATTGGAGACATTTTTTAGGAAATAGCATAAAACCGCTACTGTAAATTCGAAATTTGAACATCTTTTCACAGAGAACTATTGAGTTTTCGAAAAACTTCATATGAGGTCATTTCAAGCCCTTCCAGCCACAAATGCAATAGTAATTTCTAATCGTAATCGTCTAGTAATCTAATTTAAAAAATAACAAAAGAATGCAGCAAAATGTAATCTATGTCATCTTAAATAGTGCAAGTAGCACTGTTTATGGCGTTTTAGCGTTTCTGAAAATGAGGAATTTTGAGCTCATTTTCACGGAAAACTTGAGTTTTCGGGAAACTTAACGGACATTATTTAAAGGACATGTGCTCGTAAAAGCATTAATGTAAGGATTTTCCCGCTAATGTTAATATTAATGACGTGAGAGAAGTAAAAAAAAATACATTTTTTGTAATTTTTGAAGAGACGAAAGAATAGAGCATTATGTCGTTTACATCATCTTATAGAGTGAATTTAGTGTTATCTCTACCAAAATTTAAAGAAAAAATTGGGAGTCGTTTTTGAGAAAATCTTGTGTTTGTATATTTTTTAATTGCTTATATTGCACGCAATATTGCGCGAACCCTACTGAAACGTTGAAAACATGTAAATGACCTTAATGAAATAATTATTTATGAACAACAAATTCATTTGAAGGAAAAATCTCTATCTTTATTTTTGTAGTTGTAGGAAGGCACCTAAAAACCATACTTTTGACATTTTCGGAAATTCTGAGTTATTGAAAATTGGACCTACACCACCTTTATAAGTGTATGTTATTCTTTTCTACAAGAAATTTAAGGAAAAAGTGGTATCCGTTTTTGAGAAAATTTTGAAAATGTCTGGAAGGTTTCATGTAAAGTACTCTCAAATTTTAAAAAATGTTTTTCAAAATCTCAAAGCTTCGGCTCGAGCCAGATACTCAGTGGTTTCTTCAATTTCAAAAAAATCCTCTGCATGGTTTAGGTGCTAGTTGTGTTCACAGACGGACAGACTAAAAGACAGGCGGACAGACGGAGGTTTTGAAAAAAACACTTTTTCGGTATCCTCGGACCCCAAAATGTGTTTTTCCGTAGAAACCTTGAAGTCAATTTTACGCAGCATACAGAACTTTCCCTACACTACGTATATAACTTCTTATATACGTACGTATACAAAAAAGTAACAATTAAACAAAATATAAAATGATTACATGTTAATATGCAAATATGTACAAGTAATCATTTTAACACAGACCGTAATCTAAGCGACTAAATATAGAAAGGATTTTAAGATTGAATGCTAATAGATAACAGAAATATCAATTTCCATTCATGTTTTGAACTATCTCTAAATATAATAATCAAAAAGGCATTTTATAAAAGTACTTTTACCGCTCTTTCCGCCCTTCCTCCTTTAGCCACCAGTTGCCAAAATTGCCTTGGTCCTGGATGAATGGTTACCGTCGATGGCCATCGTTTCCCTGTGGCTTATTACGCTACTTGGTCGAAACTTTTCGCCAGTCGCGACTTGGTCATGGACTAATTGTTTTTCGTTGCTCTTATTCTTTAGTTACATCATATTCGTTATACTAACCAGTTTTTTCTTCTTAATGCATTGAGAACACCATTCGAAAGAAATGCTGGATGAGGAAGTCAGACTAAAATTTTGGAAGAAGAAATGATGGACTGTTCCTATGAGTTGGAAGTACATTATTGTGTACATTATTGGTTAATATTTAAATGTTAATTAAACTAATTAAATGTTCAGACAACGTTGCCTATTTTGTGCATTTTGTAGAACATTTTAGAAATTCAGTCCAAAATCATACATTTCGACAAAATAATTGAGTTCTTTTCATTTTAGTACTAAAACATGTGGTGCTTCAAAATGATTCAGAATTTTTTGACCGAGTTGTCTCCTTTTTTTCTTTTGAGTCGGGGCTCCTTTCTTGTAGGCCCGGCTTAAATAAGGAGCGGCTGCTTCAGTTATCCCCCCCCCCAGTAAGGGGGGCTGAATTGAATTAAAAAGAAAAGTGAAGGAAGGATTAAAAACGTGAAGGAAGGAAAAAGTAGTGTCAAATACCATATGTTCGCTCCTATCCGATCGGGTGAGGCAGCTCTGGGCGTCAACTAATGTTGCTGCAGTGTCTCTGAGTAGGAATTTCTAGGTTCTAGTCCCGGCTGTGGCGGGATTTTTTTTTTTTTTGAAACTAGATGGATAGATAGGTCCAATTCACTCTGTAGAGGAGAATCCTAGGGAACGACTTCTTTCATCGGTAGTTTTCTGTGGTTTCTCCGATCAATACCCGGCGAATGCCGGAGCAGCACCTTAAAAACGGGCCACGGACCACGTGCCATCTTTCCTTCTTTTTTCTTGTCCTATCATATTCCTTACTTACACACGCGTATACGCACTACGCTACCACACTTGTCGGGATACCGGATGGGAGCTTAGTCCTTGCCCCGGCTGGGGCGGTGCCTCGCTGGTACGAGAAACCTGGTTAGGGAAAAGACCTGCTAGCCGATGGCAGGTCGGCGCCGGATGTCACAAATCCAGCAGGGGAAGATCACCACTTCCCGAGCAAATCAAGCACTACACTTATGGGACTAATGGCCTTAGCCGTTGACGCGCCCTTATTCAGTAATCAATCAATCGATCTCTCGCCCTCGTAAGCGAGAAACGTTACTCGTGACTGCGGCCTCCGAAAAACCCCTTTAGCCACAACGCGCTCAAGGGAGAAGTAGCTCATATTCTTGTAGTTAGTAAATCTTGTTACAAGCAGTTATACTGATGAAAACTTTCTCTTTTAGGTGTTGTCATTTGTAGACTGTTATCAAATATTAGCAATTGACACGTGTCTTTCTATTATGAACGTTCATGCAAAGAACTCTCCAGGGTCTGGCCTGCAAGTAGGCTTCAATCTGTCGCCATCTAAGGGATAAGGCCGTACCTACAGCTCTCCGAGGAACACTTTGCAATGTAAAGCTCCTTCAAGCTTCTCAAAAAATGGCGAAGAATAAGTTGGCCCAGAACTTACAAACCATACTTTTGTTTCTTATATTATTTATATTGAGAGAATTGGGTTATCTAAAAATATACGTACATTTTTTTATTTTATGGTCCCATAATAGTTCATTTGAAATTATATTTTCAGAAAACCATAAAAGAGCAAAAAAAGTTGTTTTTAAAACTGAAATTTTCGGGTAAATTTAGAGTTTTAGAGAGATTGTCGTTTGAGAGTTTCTAGACCGTTGTATCGCTCCCTGTCCGTATATTGAAACGTATGTGGGAATCAATGTGACGTCAATCACAAATTTCCAAAACGTTCAGCACATGTTGGAGTGAGCCAGTTGTATCGCAAGGGACAACGCTGAGAGCTGTATTACTTGGCAAACACATAATTGGTGTAATTGGAGAAGCGAAATTGCCGAAAAATTAGAGAGAAAATGCTGTATTCTAAAATGAAATATTTGGTAAATCATGATTTACGTTGACTGTCGATTTCAAGGTATATATAGCACCATCTTTATGTCACTAACTACCTAATTTCCAAGAATGTTTTCTTTGAGGTATAATGTGTAATTGTGCAGAATAACATTATTTTATCCAAACATATTTTATCCAGAAAGCGAAGACTATATTAATGACTAACTAGCATTATCGAAGCAAAAGGATACACAACAAGCCACGTTCGATGTGAACTGGAAGACGAATATCACTATATTTTCCTAGAAGAAAAATCATCCAGGACACTTTTTTCTTCGTCCAATTATATCCAATGGCCAACAACAACTAGTAAACAAAGCTATCAGCTTTTGAAGATCTCATACCTTTCCCGAAAACATTTCGTTGGCCATCTCAAGAAAAGTCGTATCTCTCGTTTAATGCCACTCACAAAATCCTAAAGAAGTTGGATACTGGAAACAAAATTAGCAGTTGAACTCTATTTACTACAATTAAGTACATGTCGATAGCATTACATTCCAAAGGAGTAAAAAATTCTTTCCAGTATCTACCTCCTTCAGGATTTTTTGACCTTAAAAGTAAGATACGACCATTCGTTAGATGGCAATTTCCTTCCGTTCGTCGACATGTCTTTAAGTCCAGTCCTTAGATATGGCGCATCTAAACATCCTTCAGATGTATGTTGCAGTGATTACCTTGTCCGTAATAACAAAAATAGTAATAATAGTAATAATAGTAATAATAGTAATAATAGTAATAATAGTAATAATAGTAATAATAGTAATAATAATAATATTAATAATTTGAACAAGTTTCATTATTAAAATACATTGGTTTCTCAGTAACAAAGTGACATCATGAGTGACATTTACTGTGGGGAACTTTTTTGACGTAATTCCGTCTCCAAGCTAGTGGTGCTATAATTGCACATACTTTCTCGCAATATTATACTAGCCAATGAACCTGCAAAAGAATTTGTCACCAGCAAGTTTTCTCGGGGCCGAGATTCGAACTCAGGTCCATCGGGTTAACTCGACGCGTGCTTTCCAGCCACACCTCGCGTCACGGGAGCCGACGATAAAAACCTAGCAACATCTCCCATTAACTCTAACTTACTCAATTTTTGAAAATTCGGAGAGTTTAACGAAAAGTAGATCTGCACCATTTCGTTAAAGGCCACAAATATCAAACAATATTAAATTTTTGCAATGTTAGTTTTTTTGCAATTTTTGAAAAAACGCAGGGTTCGCCGAAAATAGGCCCAGCACCTAATTTTCACAGTTCTTTGATACATGTTGCAGAACTGCTGTTCACAGAACTCTGCCAATCATGTGATTATGATAAAAAGCATTTTATTGCATTAAAAATACTTAATATATTATTGTATCACACTACTTCGCCATTACACTACTTCTCCTTTGCATTTATTTTTTATTGTGAATAATAGGAATGAATAAAGGGCACTGTTGAATATATACGTACTTTCTCTGGTATATTTGTAATCCCTAAAAGTTCTAAATACGAATAGTAGAACTTTTACTCTCCCCTAAATATCTGTTAGCTAATTCTGTATGGCCCACAAATCCCACCGATCGTATCGTTAAAGGGGATTGGGAAAAACCGAGTCTACTTCCTGTCGATGTTGCTGTGCCATACAATGAATAACATCAAAACTAGGAGGCAGAGAAACGTCAATATTTTTACTTTGGAAGCAAGAAACAAAAACGAGGCAAATCTGAACATTCGGGCCCTCAATATCATAAAGAATAAGTACAAAAAGTAAGGGCCAGGTAGTAAAAGATGATAACCTCAAAGTTATAGTTTCTGTGATATTAACAGTTTCATACGCTTCTATTTGCTATACATAAATTGTGATTCTTAAATAGTCCAAATTATGGCGCATAGTTGGCCTCCGGTTGTGATCTGTGTGTACCCCTTCCAGCAAAACTGTTCTCTTGCTGATGTCTCGCAAACGTTCCCACATGAATTACCATGTTTTGTATCCAAACCTTACCTGTGTTCACGTCGTTGTAAACAAGTGTTCAAAGTACGTATGTGCAATGTGATCAACGTGGAGTCACAGCCGAACTGTCGCACCGATTGTACAAGAGTAGGGAACAAACAGGATATGTTATGTGGGTTGCGGAAAAACATCACGTCTACTTGCTGACGATGTTTCTGTGCCATGCAATCAAGAACGTCTTAACCAAGGAAGCAGAGAAATGGCTTAAATACTTTTTACTTTGGAAGGAAAAATCAAAATAGATGCAAATCTAAATATCACATAAAATACAATCAATATCACATAAAATATGCTATTTAAACACCGCTGTATACACTGTTCCAAGTACGTGCGTGCAACGTGATCAACGGGTGTGTTGTGCGGGTCCGGGAAGTGATCGACTGAGTCGGTGACCACACCCGAATCGATTGTAGTATCGATTATACACAGTAGCGAACAAAGAAGATATGATTTTGGGGATTGGGGAAAATTGTGAGTACTTGCTGTGCAATTCAATCAGGAACGTTGTCATCAAGGAGTCAGAGAAACCGCATAAATACTTTTTTTCTTTGAAAGCAAGAAACAAAATAGATGCAAATGCATACATTCCAACCCTCAATATTTCATAGAGTATATTCTTATGTACACGCCGCTGAATACGCCTTCAAAGTACGTACTTGCAACGTGATCCTTCCGGGAAGGGATCGAAGAGTTGCTGCGTCGGTGGCCACACCCGAATCGATTGTAGTATCGATTATACACAGTAGCGAACAAAGAAGATATGATTTTGGGGATTGGGGAAAATTGTGAGTACTTGCTGTGCAATTCAATCAGGAACGTTGTCATCAAGGAGTCAGAGAAACCGCATAAATACTTTTTTTCTTTGAAAGCAAGAAACAAAATAGATGCAAATGCCTACATTCCAGCCCTCAATATTTCATAGAATATATTCGTATGTACACGCCGCTGAATACGCCTTCAAAGTACGTACTTGCAACGTGATCCTTCCGGGAAGGGATCGAAGAGTTGCTGCGTCGGTGACCACACCCGAATCGATTGTGGTATCGATTATACAACAGTAGCGAACAAAGAAGATATGATTTTGGGGATTGCGGAAAATTGTGAGTACTTGCTGTGCAATTCAATCAGGAACGTTGTCATCAAGGAGTCAGAGAAACCGCATAAATACTTTTTTTCTTTGAAAGCAAGAAACAAAATAGATGCAAATGCATTCATTCCAGCCCTCAATATTTCATAGAATATATTCGTATGTACACGCCGCTGAATACGCCTTCAAAGTACGTACTTGCAACGTGATCCTTCCGGGAAGGGATCGAAGAGTTGCTGCGTCGGTGGCCACAGCTGAATCGATTGTGGTATCGATTATACAACAGTAGCGAACAAAGAAGATATGATTTTTGTGGATTAGGGAAAATTGTGTTTACTTGCTGCAGATGCTGTGCAATTCAATCAGGAACGTCGTCATCAAGGAGTCAGAGAAACCGCATAAATACTTTTTTTCTTTGAAAGCAAGAAACAAAATAGATGCAAATGCCTACATTCCAGCCCTCAATATTTCATAGAATATATTCGTATGTACACGCCGCTGAATACGCCTTCAAAGTACGTACTTGCAACGTGATCCTTCCGGGAAGGGATCGAAGAGTTGCTGCGTCGGTGGCCACAGCTGAATCGATTGTGGTATCGATTATACAACAGTAGCGAACAAAGAAGATATGATTTTTGTGGATTAGGGAAAATTGTGTTTACTTGCTGCAGATGCTGTGCAATTCAATCAGGAACGTCGTCATCAAGGAGTCAGAGAAACCGCATAAATACTTTTTTTCTTTGAAAGCAAGAAACAAAATAGATGCAAATGCCTACATTCCAGCCCTCAATATTTCATAGAATATATTCGTATGTACACGCCGCTGAATACGCCTTCAAAGTACGTACTTGCAACGTGATCCTTCCGGGAAGGGATCGAAGAGTTGCTGCGTCGGTGACCACACCCGAATCGATTGTGGTATCGATTATACAACAGTAGCGAACAAAGAAGATATGATTTTTGTGGATTAGGGAAAATTGTGTTTACTTGCTGCAGATGCTGTGCAATTCAATCAGGAACGTCGTCATCAAGGAGTCAGAGAAACCGCATAAATATTTTTTTCTTTGAAAGCAAGAAACAAAATAGATGCAAATGCCTACATTCCAGCCCTCAATATTTCATAGAATATATTCGTATGTACACGCCGCTGAATATGCGTTCAAAGTACGTACTTGCAACGTGATCCTTCCGGGAAGGGATCGAAGAGTTGCTGCGTCGGTGGCCACAGCTGAACTGCCGCGCGGTCGGTTTCTTGCCGGCCATCGTCGGCGTTGAGGCGTGCGCAGCGATAGCGGCATGGTCGGAGGAGGAGGAGGAGGCAAAGACGGAAGCGATGGAAAAGGGGACGAGGGAAGTAAAGTGTACAACTTTCAATGACGAGATTATTTCGAGATTGTTCACCTGTGAGAGGAGGAATGTTATCAAATAATTCAAGTTATTTATTTATTATTCCTTTTTTTCATCAGGAGAGCGTTTACTACTTCAGGGTCTTGCCTCATTGCTTTCCCACCTTCCGACGCACACCGATTAATTTCGCGTCGCTAGCTAGATTTGTTTCTTCCGGGGGCTTTTCCAGCTTCACGGAATGCCGATTTCGGATATTCACGCGCCGGGTTCCCCTTATGTCTGTCATGGAAACACATAACATTTTATACTAGATACTGACACACTTGCGAACTCTTAGTTTTGTGGTCAACATCTTCCGCGACAACACACATTCATAAAAGACAAGAGACAACAATACGGCGTGGGGATATCTAACCACACGTACCCCCTTATTCCATGGCAGCGAGGCAGGGATGTTGCCGGTAAGCCTGAGCCCTTTCACAGGCTGTCGCGCGAAGTACATACATACATACATGTAGTATACACACACGAAGTTGGTAAACCAGAACTTAAAATATTTTTTTAAGACTGTAGTGACAACAATAGTCGCGATGTGTCAACCTCGAAAGTCAGCCGTCGACTTGCCTCCACATATACGCTCTCTCCAAACGCGATACCCCGAGACTTAGAAATCGGTAGTACTTTCTACTAAGCAAAGTTGCTTAGGGCGTGACTTCACATTTGGGTGGCGAGGGTTCAATCCTCGTGCCGATCATCATGATTGAATTTTTTGTCGTTTCTCTCGTCCATCAAGGCGAAGGCTGAGATGGTTCTATCGGAAACCACGATTGTAAATGGGGTTACTAGTCGAATGCGTTAACTACGTGAAGTCATGAAGGTTAAGTTTTCGGCATCCTATATTCGCGGATTTCCTGATAAGTACTCGTCTAGGAACCCCCGGAATCTGACGGCGCCGAGGCCAATTGCCCTTTATGGGACATATAATGGCTAAATGCAAATACACATAAGATCTTACTCTCTTCTCACACATCACGTTGAAATTTCTCCTACATACATTTCTACAAGTATCATTTGGAGATTCTCGATTGACTGTTCCCTATCGATGTTAAACTGTGTCGTAAGTGTCTGTCAGGAGCTTGTTATTTAAGGTCGCATCAACTACTAGGTCATTAGCGACCACTGTTTCTTGTAACAGTATGGTAACTGTGAGGATGCCACGATATGATGATGATGATGATAGGGGGTGAAAGGACGAACACAATACAACCATGCCCGCGAGGCAGGACTCAAACCCGCGATCCTTCGGTCCGAGATCGCTACGGCACTACTACCTTAGCAATCTCGGCCATCCGGACCGACTGTCAGTGTTATGTTTTCTATTTTGTGTTCAATTAACATCTGGAAGGGCCGAACGACAGAACGATGTGAAATCATGCTATCAATAAAGTTGTTTGTACTACAAAAAAACCGACCGGTGCAGAAGTATGCCAGCACTCGAGAGAGGAAGGGGAGGGGAGGGGGAGGGGAGGGGAGAAAAAAGTGAAGGTGTTGGAGAGGGGGAAGGGAGAGAAAGGAAGCGATGCGGAACGCACGGAAATCGTCGGCGCACGGAGCGATGCAATCACGCTTGAAGCCAATGCCACGTCGCACTGGCCCCGAGTCACGGACGCAGAGCTCCCCAAACGCCGAATGTACTACTAGCATTTATTTAACCGTGTACTTGACGTAAATCAGCGCTTCACGGTTTCATCCAATCGGGAACGCCCCCATAGTGACTTGGCATAGTGACTTGACATAGTGACGTCACTGTAGTGACATACAAGCTCCCGATTGGATGAAACCGCAACAGCTGTTTTACGTCACGTGCGAAACTAAAAAAACGTACTATAGTAGGTTTGTAGGCAGTAACTACTCGATGAAAAGATAAACGCTTGAAGTTCCAAGCTATTTCGGCTGATATAGATATATAGAGCTGATAGAGTGTTTAGTAAAGGACATAGTTTACCAAAGTTTGCGTAAGTTTTATTTGTGATTACCTTGATACGGTCATTTATTTCGTTGATCAGCCTTTGGCTTCACGTGTATGGTTTCAGTTAGTTTCAGTGAGCTTTACGAAAAATATTACAGTATAACCCAATTGGGGTCTTTCGAGAGTGAAGTTTGAAGGTGTGAGATGGAATTATTTAATTTAGGGTGGATATTGGTCATTACCGAAGACTGAAGAAGGTTTGTTGTGGGGAATGAAGATTTAAGTTCAGGGTTGGCAGTTGTTTTGGTTTATAGTATTTAACATTCAGAGGAGGATTTACGCATAGGCACAGTAGGCACGTGCCTATGGCGGCAAATTTTCAAGGGCGGCAAATTTTCAAAGGCGCAAAATTTTCTTGATATATTCTAAAACAAATTTAGGTTCTCTAAAAACTATAACAGCATAAATCATATTTTATTTTTAAAATGATTTAAACGAAACTAAAGCCGCCTCCTCAAACTTTGATTTATTAATTAAGTTTGAATTACAAATGGGGACATTTTCAATATGACAGAATACATTAAAAGAATTCGCCAACGACTTCTGATTGGTTGATTGAGCAGAAAGAATTACATTCTTAGAGTAAGGAGTTTGAATTAGCCAATCAGAAATCGCTGACGAATTTCGCCATGCATTCATATTGCGCTATATAGAAAGTAGCGACATCTATGACTTCTTGAGTTAGTTCTAGAAGGCCGATCTGGAAATAACCCTTTTTTTCCTTTTGTTAATATTGTTGTGTATCGTTTATTGTAAGAGCCTGCTGACTAAAAATAATATTTTGAAGTTTTAAAGTGAGTGGTTATCGAAAAAGACTCAGCGGAAGTCAATATGCAAAAATCCGAAAAGAAAAAGAAGAGAAATGTCAAAATGAAATTGATAAGACAAAAAAAATAAATGAATTCTTTAAACCTATATGTGGATTTTTTGTATAATTAACCTATATAACCTATATAAGCATTTTTTGTATAATTAATTAAACCTTTATATTTATATATATATATATATATATATATATATATATATATATATATATATATATATAATCTTTCTAGAATATTTGTTTATATTACAATACATTATTATAATAATTTATTATTTTCTTTTTTTAATTAAATAGGATTTCTACCGAATGTATACAACAGCAAGAACATAAAATTGATGAAACCATAACTTCGACTGGTCGTTTTTGTTGGAAAAGCGATCCAGCTTTGTGGTATATTAATGAAACTACACGTGATTATGTTGCCAAGCATGGGTTCGAACAAAACAAAAACGCTGATATATCTAAATCAAGAAAAGAGTACAATGATGGCAAAGTTCGTTGCTTAACGTCGAAAATGTTTGAGTATACGCATATCAATAAAGAAAAAATGCCTCGCAAGTGGCTTGTTTACTTTGAGAGCAATGGAACTGTTTTCTGCGGTGTTTGTCTATTGTTTTTAAGCAATTCGGAAGTAAGGACAAAGTTATCATCGGAGGGATTCAATGATTGGAAAAATGCGCACACCAAATTAAAAGAACATGAGAATTCTACATGTCATAGAAACAGTACGTCCGCATTGAAAAATAGACAGCGGACTGAAAATCAAGTGAATAAGCAGCTACTTGAACAATTTGTAACCGAGTCAACTTATTGGAGGAATGTTCTTGAGCGTGTCATTTTAGTAATAAAAACTCTTATTTCAAAAGGGTTTCCTTTGAGAGGACATGTTGAGATTGCACTTCGAATCTCTTTAAGTATTCCGGTGACCAATTGCACAGCAGAACGTTCATTCTCTTGTTTAAAAAGGATTAAAAATTATTTGCGTTCTACAATGACAGAGTATCGACTGAACGCCTTTAGCGTTATTGTGTATCGAAGAAAATTATCTCAGCGTTTTAGATTATACTATAATTATTGATGAATTTGCTCACCAAAAGGCACGTCGCAAAATTTTACATCAATAGACAAATTAGCTATAATTAATAAAACGTTATTTCAACTGTATAAAAAAAAACATCCAAAAAGTTAAATGTTATATTCCTTGTTTATAATGGTAAATTGAAAATTATAAAAACAGTTACAACATCGTAATATTCTAATCGTTCAGTTGTTGTAAATAAAAATCTATCATATTAATATTTAATACAAGCTATTTATTTGTCTACTTCATTAGAGTATACCTTATGATTTCAGAAGTATATGAATCTGAAAGTAAGGCCCGTTGACGAAAGAAAATATGTTGCAATTCAAGTTGTCATGTTTTAGTTTCCTTTTAATGTTAAAGTTTCAGTGTTGAAACGTTAATAATGTTGAAGTTACTTGCTATGAAGATACAGTTTATATCCAAAATTAGCTAATCCAAAAAATTTATTTAATTTATGAAAACAATGTGCAAAACGTAATGTTACTTTTAAAGTTAAAACGTTCAAATTAATGAGGAATTGTTACTGAAACGTTACAATTAGAAATGTAACATTAATTCTAAACAGGGGCGGCAAATTTGACGTGCCTACAGGTGGCAAAAATATTAATCCGCCCCTGACTTCAATTAAGCGATCACCTCTATTAACGGCAAATTGAGACAGATTTTTACTTGCCTGGGGTTGCCTTTAAATCAATCAGTGGTGGTACTGATTGATTTTTACAGGCCCGAATTAACCCTTGTGGGGGCCCTTGTAATATTCCATGATTTTATGATGATTTTTGCGTAAGGAAGAGAAATAAATAAATTTAATTTTCTTCTGAGAAAGTGATGCCAAACTATTCTGTTAAGAAAAATATTTGATGAAACTTTTCGATAAAATATTATATAATAATAAATTGTGCATGTTGGAATTCAGTAACAAGAGGTAAGCTACCCAAAAGAATTACATTACTATTTTTCATTTTCTATTTATACATGAATAACAATGCAATTTTAATGCAGTACCAGCTGTCAAGCTCGCCGCCAGGCGTAAGGTCAAAAGTGTCTGTCGATATCTTGAAAGCTCATGTTGAATTCAGCGAAGACCGACAAATACAGGACAACACGATCCGATTGCTGATATCTACAAAGAGAGAAACATGGTGCAATGGCAATGCAAAACTCTTCGGGGAACCCGAACGTGATGGCGAGGATACCAACTGCATTGCGGTCAGCGAAACCAAAAAAATAGGTGTCCAAACGAAATTAAGCGATATTCGCAGCCATCGAGTTGGCTGAAAAAACCATTATGGTACCCACCCTGTAAAGATTAAATTGACCACTTATAGAAAGCGCTTAAAATGATCGCGTCTCAAAGGAAACTTAAGAAAACGAGTGTCATCATTCGAAAAGACCTGACAAGGAAGCGTCTGGTATTACTCAAAAGAGCTGTGGAAAGTTTTGACCTACAGAATGTGTGGATAAGTGACAGCTTTATCATAGGTAACACGGGTGCTTTGGAAATTGTCGATAAGACCCTGACTTGCGAAGCGAGGAAGGGCGTTTATCAGAGAATTTCCAAAGCACGAGTGCTATTTATGTAATAGGAGTATTCCGCGAACGAAACGATGTTAACCAGAGTTTCAAAATGCGCCAAATATTTAAAATAACTGAAAGTATGTTAAAATCAAATAGGTTGTGTTATAGTAGTATCTACGCGATTTATTGAACGTCAACATATCAATCAATACATACCGCCTGCAGAGATAGACGAGTCGCAGTTTATGTTGACCACTAGGGAGGAGCGGTAAGAAAAATCGGATAGAAAAAGCGATACGATTTTTTGATATACACTGATCACTGGCGGATCCAGGGGCGGGGGAATGAGAGCCATGTCTCCTTCCCCAAAAAGCCAAGAGTTTTCGTTTACCTTCCTTTATTTTGCAAAATTGATTTAAATATTTATTTATGTTCAAATTATGTAATTATTTAAACACCAGCGACTAGTTCTGCTCCCGGGTCGGTACTAACCCCAAACCCGCAGGAAAGCAGTGTCGTTTTCTTTGGATGTGCAAGTAGTATGTCAACGTCCAAGGAAATAAAAAGAGCATTTTTTCGTTCCATTTTATTTAGCTGTTTCTCATTTATTCGGCCTTCCACGCAATCGGCACCAGCGCGTCTATGCAACGCAGGTAACGTGCGAATGTTGTTTAGGCCATATAGATAATACAGTTTCCTCTCTGGTTCAGGCCGTTGGCGAATGTATCCAAGGTCTTCACGACGGATTGGATAGCAGCAGCGCATCGCGACGTCCTCCCACTCATGGACGAAGCGGGCAAAGGCGTTGGATCCCGATTCAACCGGCTACTAGTGAGCGAGCGTCCGTGATGTGATATACTCCTGTGCGCGTGGCAGCCTTTAGCGATACTCATAAAATTAGTGCTGTTTATTGATGTGAGTAGTGAAAAGGCGGTACAAAAGTTTTTAAATGATTGCTTTTCTTTCCTTTCCTATGAAGAAAAGAAACGGCAACAGAAGAATGAAAAAAAACGTCGAGCATATTTTTTTAAATACTTTAAAATGTATTATTCCAATCTTTTAAATAGAAACTACAACACCCTCCTTGTTAATTTGCGACTATCTTTCCCTCATTCTTTCAATATTATAATTTAAAATAAATCGGGATTTTGTTTATATAATTCAATTTTACTCTAAATATGTTCGCGAAAAGTGTGTTGTGGGGGTTAACACTTTCCTTCACTGTCAGCGCCCTAGGTCCAGAGTGAGGAGACGTCACGCTTATAAGAGTCATCTGGTGGCTCAGAGTGAAGTCGTTCGCCTTTAGCAAAGGAGGCCCGGGTTCGATTCCCATCGAATCCCGGACAATTTCACGTAATATTTGTTTTAAAAAAAGTTCGCTGCTTCACAAGGGCTAGTACAGCCACTGTGGAGTGTCCTAAACACCCTCATCCTAATGCCTTCCCAATTCTGGCCGCTAGGTGGTGACCAGAGGTGGATTTACGCAGAGGCACAGTAGGCACGTGCCTACGGCGGCAAATATTCCAAGGGCGGCAAATTTTCAAAGGCAAAATTTTCTTGATATTTTCTAAAACAAATTTAGGTTCTCTACAAACTATAACAGCATAAATCATATTTTTATTTTTAAAATGATTTAAACAAGTCTAAAACCGCCCCCTAAACCTTTCATTTATAACTTAAGTTTGAATTTCAAATAGGGACATTTTCAACGTTACAGAATACATGAAAAGAATTCGCCGACGATTTCTGATTGGTTGATTGAGCAGAAAGAATTACATTCTTAGAGTAAGGAGTTTTAATTAGCCAATCAGAAATCGCTGACGGATTTCGCCATGCATTCATATTGCGCTATATAGAAAGTAGTGACATCTATTACTTCTTGAGTTAGTTCTAGAAGGCCGATCTGGAAATATTCCTTTTCTTTCTTTTGTTACTATTGTTGTGTATCGTTTATTGTAAGAGCCTGGTGACTAAAAATGATATTTTGAAGTTTTAAAATGAGTGGTTATCGAAAAAGACTCAGCGGAAGTCAATATGCAAAAATCCGAAAAGAAAAAGAAGAGAAATGTCAAAATGAAATTGATAAGACAAAAAAAATAAATGAATTCTTTAAACCTATATGTGGAACTGATCACTGCTGCAGTTCATTCGACAATTCTATTACTGAGTTAGTATAAACATATAGATTAGATAATATATTTAGTTTTCAGCGTGCATATTTTTTCCATGTACAAATAACTTGTGATAAATAAATGTTAACATTAATATAATTGTAATGCCGAGTTGTGTTGCTAAAATATTCTGAAAATGCAAAAAATGTTCAGTACAATGATTAGAAATTAAATATTCTTGACGTTTTGTTGTATTCGTTAAAACGAACTATATCTTAATACAGAATTTAAATAAATTAGCATAAAATATGTTACTATAATTATATTACTAAACTTTATTTTATATAAAATGTAATAATACATATAATATTTTGACTCTTTTATTTATTCATGGTTATCACTGAATCTAATGATGAGACTGCAAAGTTCCAAACAGCTAAAAATGAAATGGTTCCTCAAGTAATTGAAAATATAACTGCGATTGATTATGAGTCGACGATTCAACCGATGTAAATAGTTTAAGCTATTTTTTGTATAACTAATTAAAGCTTTATATATATATATATATATATATATATATATATATATATATATATATATAAAATCTTTCTAACATATTTGTTTATTATATTACAATTCATTATTATAATAATTTATTATTTTCTTTCTTAATTAAATAGGATTTCTACCGAATGTATACAACTGCGAGAACGTAAAATTGATGAAACCATAACTTCGACTGATCGTTTTTGTTGGAAAAGCGATCCAACTTTGTGGTCTATTAATGAAGATAACCGTGATTATGTTGCCAAGCGTACAATGATGGCAAAGTTCGTTACTTAACGTCGAATATGTTTGAGTATACGCATATCAGTAAAGAAAAAATGCCTCGCAAGTGGCTTGTTTACTCTGAGAGCAATGGAACTGTTTTCTGCGGTGTTTGTCTATTGTTTTCAAGCAATTCAGAAGTTAGAACAAAATTATCATCTGAGGGATTCAATGATTGGAAAAATGCGCACACCAAATTAAAAGAACATGAGAATTCTACATGTCATAGAAACTGTACGTCCGCATTAAAAAATAGACAGCGGACTGAAAACCAAGTGAATAAGCAGCTGCTTGAACAAGTTGAATCCGGGGCAACTTATTGGAGGAATGTTCTTGAGCGTGTCATTTTAGTAATAAAAACTCTTGTTTCAAGAGGGCTTCTTTTGAGAGAACATGTCGAAAAGTTTGGAAATAATCAAAATGGTAATTACATGATGTTGAGTTAATTTCGAAATATGAACATTTCTTAGCAGATCACATACAAAAATTTGGTAACCGCGGAAAAGGAAATACATCGCATTTATCCACCACGACGGTTGAAGAACTAATAGGTATATTAGCTAAAGCAGTTAAAGATGAGATTCTCCGAAACATTCGAAGTGCCACGTATTTTTCCATAATTGTGGACTCTACACCAGACATACCACTCATGGATCAACTCCCTATAGTTATTAGACATGTGGAAAACACCAAACGCCAAAAGATGGTACACCAAAAGAGTCATTTTTGGAATTCCTTCCAAACACATTTTTGGAATTCCTTCCACATAAATCAAAGGAGATGTTCGACGCTGTAGGTCTTCAAGCCCGTATGAAAGATGTAAATGCTCTAATTGAGTTCATCCCCTGTTCTGCTCATTCTTTAAATTTAGTTGGTACAAATGCAGCTGAAGCATGTACTTATTTTCTACTTCTACAAAATTTATATAATTTCTTTAGTGCATCTACATCAAGGTGGAACATACTTTAAAATTTAGTAGATGAAGGATCCAGTACATCCGCTGAAAAGTCTTTCAATTACGCGCTGGTGAACTCGAGATGATACATGTCAGGCTCTAAATCATCGCTGGCAAAATGTTTTATATGCGCTTCAAATTATATCAGATGATTCTACGCAAAAACCGTCAGCGCGTGCAGAAGCTAAAGGTCTTATTGTTGCTTTAAATCGACTTGAAACTGCTATTATGACCACCGAGGTTTGGGGATTCATTTTAGACCGCTTGAATGCGTCGAACAAACAACTGCAAAAAGTCGATATCGATTTACGTTCCGTGGTTGGTATTTACACTTCGCTTGTAGAACTTTTAAAAACGAACAGAGACAATTTTGAATTTTTTGAAGAGAAGGGTAAGAAGCTGTCAAATACTGAAACGTACTAATCGGAAAACAAAAGAAAAAGGAAAACTAAGGAGAATGCAGCAGTACTGACCGCACGAGACAAGTTTAAAACCGACACTCATTTCGTTATTGTTGATAAAATACTTGCAGTATTGAACAAGAGACTTGAAGCGTATAAAGATGTATATGACAAATTTAAGGCTGTCATTGAAATAGAAAAATTATCTTTGATAGATTTGGAAAAAGCAGCGATATTTTTACGTTCACAATTTCCTTAAGATCTTGAAGAATCGCTTGTTTCTGAGCTTATACATTTAAGTTTGTATTTAAAAATCCTTGACGAAGATGTTAAGCCAACGAAACATGCAGCTTTTTTTAAAATGGTTACGGAAAGAACAATTAGAATGTATTTATCCTAACGTTGACATTGCACTTCGAATCTTTTTATGTATTCCGGTGGCCAATTGCAGAGCAGAACGTTCATTCTCTTGTTTAAAAAGGATTAAAAATTATTTGCGCTCCACAATGAAAGAGTATCGACTGAACTCCTTAGCTTTATTGTGTATCGAAGAAAACTATTTCAGCGTTTTAGATTATACTATAATTATTGATGAATTTGCTCACCAAAAGGCACGTAGCAAAATTTTACATCAATAGACAAATTAGCTATAATTAATAAAACGTTATTTCAACTGTATAAAAAAAAACATCCAAAAAGTTAAAAGTTTTATTCCTTGTTTATAATTATAAATCGAAAACTATAAATACTGTTACAAAGTCGTAATATTCTAATCGTTCAGTTGTTGTAAATAAAAATCTATCATATTAATATTTAATACAAGTTATTTATTTGTCTTCTTCATTAGAGTATACCTTATGATTTCAGAAGTATATGAATCTGAAAGTAAGGCCCGTTGACGAAAGAAAACATATTGCAATTCTAGTTGTCATGTTTTAGTATCCTTTATATGTTAACGTTTCAGTGTTGAAACGTTAATAATGTTGAACGTTACTTGCTATGACGATACAGTTTATATGTATATCCAAAATTAGCTAATCCAAAAAATTTATTTAATTTATGAAAACAATGTGCAAAATGTAATGTTACTTTGTAAGTTAAAACGTTCAAATTAATGAGGAATTGTTACTGAAGCGTTACAATTAGAAATGTAACATTAATTTTAAACAGGGGGCGGCAAATTTGATGTGCCTACAGGCGGCAAAAGTATTAATCCGCTCCTGTTAACATTAGTGGTAAGGTAGTTATTGTTTTGGTTATGACGTTGAGTAGTTGTTTTTCAGTACCGAGCGAATTGGCTCAGTGCGTAGCGCGCTGACTTCGCAATCGGGAGGTCCGGGTTTGATCTACAGGTCTCCCATCCTAGCCGGGGTTTTCCTCGATTCCCTCGGCCATAAAGCTAATGGTCGGGTGGTTAAAAATGCCACGATAACCTCCCACCACCCCATTGCCATATTACATCATCATCCTCGTCATTTCACCCTATCACTTCATTCAACATTTTCTGCAAAACGCAGGAGGCCCTTGTCCTTAACGGATCCAATTCGCTAATTATTATTATAATTCTCTGTGTGCATTATAAGACTAAAGAGGAATTTTGGGTTAGGGGACTTATTTGTGCGTACGCCTTTTGAAACAGAGCAATGGTTGTAATTGCTTTGAAGAGGAGTTCCCAGCTTTTTCAGTGTAAAGAGGAAATAATTCTGGTTTACCGCGTACGACCTTCGATTTGTGCTTGAGATTTTGGTCAGGTTAGCCTGACGGTTTTGTTTGAGAAGAAAATTCGTTCCAGCGTATTTCTTGTCAATGTTTTTAATCCGTTGTGCAGGTACTACCAACCTTTAAAGTTATTTACGACTTAGATTTCCAGAACTTTCACGGACATTCATTGAGGAAATATAAGGGTTAATTCACTTCTGTAAGAAACGACGAGAAATGTTATTATGTAAAATTGTGCCATTGTTGGCAAACTTCTTCCAGAAGTTGTAAGGCGCGTTTAAAATGAGTCATAGAACTATATGTTACGAGAGAAACGTTTAGAACTTTAGAAGAAGAGAACGGCTTAACCAGTGAAACAATTTTTGGGGTGATAAAATGTGCTCTTCTAAAAAAATATTTTTATATATTATTGTTAAATTTGAACTTTTCTATGAACTTTGAAACATTTAATTTATATTCTAAAATATTCTGAACTAAAAATATTGTAAAAGAACAAAGAATCATGTGATATTTGATATGAATAGTTTGTTAAGACTTAGTTTTGAAAATTAAAACGTCAAGTATAGTACGGGACAGGCTGGACAATTTTATTTATTGGTTGACATTTAATGACATCAAATAAACACGTCACAGGATTTACATGATTATTCCACTGAGGGATTATAAGAAAATATCGCTTAAGAATTCAACAGGGTCGGATCTGCCATTCATCAGGAAAGATTATCAGTTTGAAATTATCACTTTGGTATTTAAAGATGTGTGAATCTAAATGCAGTTAATTCGTTTGTTGTTGTTTTTCGTATAGTAATATCTTACGCTCTGTGTTTGAATTCATCGCATTTCTAGTTGTAAAAATGGAAAAATATTCATTTTCCTCGAAATAAAGCTGTAACGCGAATGACTCAAGGTGATTTACAAGACCCAGAACTGATAAAAATTACTGGACCTGTAAATGCTTCCTCTTTGAAACCATATTTACGAGGAACCACATTACCATTCAGAAGTATTAAATAAGTTAGAAACTGTCCTGGATCGACATCAGCCTCGACAATTACAAATTCTATAGTTAATGAAGTTCCATAGAGTTACCGTTTTCAGAATTGTGTTTCACTTTTGTGGGTTCCTGGGAATTATTTCTTAGACAGTCACCAGTTAAAACGATTCCTTTTACCAGCATAACGTGCTAAAAGTTCAATTGTTAGCATTGGCGCTAAAAGTGAGACGATGGTCAAGTGTTCAGATAAAACTGTGAATATAACAAAGAAAACAAAATACTTTCGTTTGACCACATCGGCTACTACTGATTTAATGTCTCGTGGCTTCTAATAAAGTGATTTATATTTATGAATAAAAGTAAAATGAAAGTTATTGAGGCTGTGTAAAAAATAGTGTGTGAGACAATTGGTAAGAGTGAATTCATTTTGCTTGCAGGTGTGGTGGTGACCCTCTCCCGCTGGATGGCGAGATTCTGCACCGTTCTTCATGTCGGCTTGCAGAGTTTTCTCTCTCCAAATGTCTCCCCACAGCGAGACACCGCCTCTACCGGAACAACCATTAAGCTCCTGAAATGTGAGGTAATGTTGTGCATGTAAATATATGTCTAAATCTAGAGGAGTAGAAAAAAATTATTTAAGAGATCTCACGGGCTCTAAACGCGTAGCGCATCACGTAGACTTTGTAAAACTAATTGTTCGTCACTACTATTGAAGAAATTGTAGAATTAAGCTTAAATTGAACTGAATTAATGCCTTACTTTACGTGGCGAGACCCAGGCCATGAGGGCTCTTCCGTCTGACTACACAAATTTCACTACGCTCCTTTCACCAACTAGCGGAAAAATGAGGTATTTCTGGGCGAGAAACAGGCGATTTGAATTTAGCTCGGAGGCGTGATTTAGGCTTGAGGATCTTCTACATGCAAGTAAATCTACTAACATGGGGCAGCCGGATTTACTTCCCCGCCGGAGGAAGGGATGAATTCGTATCTAGCTCGTGACGAAAATACGCCACCCTTGGGTCTCGAATCCAGGACTCTCCCGGTCAGAGATACTGCAGTGACAATAGTTGGTGCATGAAGCCATCTTAGCCAGTTTCGTTTTGGATGCAATAGATTTGTATTGCTCAGAATCAACTTCTCAGCAGCATTTGTTACGATTTTTTACTCCCAATTCGACTAATGTTGGGAAAACAATAGGAGGGATTTCGAAGCCCCAGTTTCTCTAATTAGGATTTAGCTAACATCACTGTTTTCCATACACATTCTGGAGATCTATGGACGTACGAACCGCGTTTTAAACATACTGTTTTTTAGAAGAAAGTGTAATATCTTTATTGTGTATATTGGAAATATGTGTTATCACTATGTTATCATGACCTTTTTGTCTTTTTGCGTAGGTCCTTAGCAGTGAATGTGAGTGTAAAAATTAGTTGCTACTGTTGTCAAGATAGCACTCTCTAACTAGAAAGTAACCGACAATTCAGACCATGTCGGGCAATGGGTAAGGTACATATCTCGAAGAACAGACTACTACGTGTAATGTTTCTGGGTACAAATAAAACACAATATATCGAACAACAAACATGTATTTAAATACAGAAACACAATACACACATGAGACATAGTAAAATAGTAAAATTCTGATATTCGTAATATTTTTATTTACAAACGTTTATGCCAGTTGTTAAATCGTTGTCAAAGGTCGCAATGACGATGTTCTGATTGTGATACTGTATTCAAAATGGCTCCCATGTCGTGACAGTGTAGATGGGTATTTCTCTAGGACTGATCACTAAGAAAACCGATTTTTTTCCACATAAATTCTGGCACATATATTCAAAAACCGGATCACTCATTGAATCCAATCCTATATCTCATGTATGGTTGTCACCACGTTGAGTTGAACAGTTAAGAACACGACTGTAAAAGAACATAAAAATCTTCTGTATCTAACTCTCATAGATTTTTTAAACATTATCTTCGTAAGTATGCACTTCCAATATCATTCGCACTTTGTCCAAGTCGAAACCGTTCTGTCATAGATCTAACTATCTGCATTTCACTCTGTTCCTTTGGAAGTACTATTGCGTCAGGAACAAAACGAACAATTCTAATGACGAATGAAATCAAAGTGAGTGGTTTCTTACACGAACGAATCAAGTCCAAATTTCCATATTTTGAGATATTTCAGCAAGTTATTCCTTATAACTGGTGCTCTCTGCTGGGACATTTCCTTTCGGCCAAACCAAAGGCTTTGGTCATCATAACTGTCAATGTTCCAATCACAATGAAAGATATTATGCGGGGGGAAATCGTAAATTCATTACATTGCACGTCCAGGCTACGATGTTTGTGGTGTCTCCTGAAAAATCTCGAATTTGGACTAGTTGGGTCTTTGTAAGAAACCCTTCAAACGCGTTCTCTTCAACTGTTAGCTGTGACGTGGGGTCGACCATACGAACGGCCGTGGTGCAGCGATGGTCGTGTGGCTGAGTGTAGGCGGGGCGGCGGGGCGGTTAACCGAAGTAGGTGTAGGCGGCGAAGCCGGGGGCTGCCACAGCCTTGGCGTAAGGAGCGGCGACGAGCGGCGCCGCGGCGTGGTACGCGGTTGGGTAGGCGGTGTACGCCGAGTAGGCGGCCGGGTACGCTGTGTAGGCGGCTGGAAAGAAAGAAAAGAAATTATATAATAACATTGAAGTGGCCGGTCAGATGGCTGAGATCGTTCGGGCAGTCGTGCCGTAGCGGTCCCGGACCAGAACACCGTGAGTTCGAGTCCCGCCTCGGGCATGGGTGGGCTTGTGTGTGTCTATATGAGTGTTCCATCCTTACATCCCTCACCATCATCATCATCATCATCATCATTTCTTCGTCCATACCCCAAGGGCAAACGATCTTAGAGGATACAAAACGGAATTCAGCTGAAATGCTGAAACGAACCTGCTGAAGCAGGATGCACGCGTGGTCTGAGTTGGCCTATGCGCGAAACAAAATTACATTGAAATATTTATATATGTGTGTGTACAAGATTTTAGACATTTCTTGTTATTTATTCCTTCTTATTTATCCCATATACATTTCTGTATTTTTTCTACAAATACGTATCGTAATATTTAACTGGTTTAAAATATAAACATAATAATATGTATGTGACATAACAGGCCCGCGCATTGGATGTATTTCCGCAGTGGTTAATTTTTAATTATTTGAATTTAAGTCTTTTAATAAATTGGATTGATTATATTGCACTTATACATTATGAATATTATACAAGTTTCCACATACTAAATGTTAGTGTGTTTGTTGAAGGGCGGAAGACAGTAATTGTTTGCCAGTGAACATGTATGAGAAATATCAGTGACAAAGTTTCACGTACGACTGTTGACACTGATTTTTAAAGAACTCATAACGCACTATTGCTCGCCATGTACATGAAATCTCTTTTTATGCTGCATAACTCTCCAATGCACAATGAATTGCCAACGTATGAAGTGCACATTAATAAATCCGTTATATTTCCCACCACATGTTCATTGTCATAAGGTGATCAAAAGGTCTATCAAGCTGGCCCGCCACCATTTTTTGGGTGAATATGAGTGGTAAAAAAGTCTGTTTTATAGTTATAAATTAGTAATAAAATAGTTAAAATTCTGGAACTAGTATGATTTGATTCTTCAATAGCGGGCGGGGCATTTTAATGGACCTATAATCATCTGCCATCTCATACATTCTCTACAACTTTGTAACATTTTTTATGAGAGACTCGGCATTCATTCATGAGTGGGAAATTCCTGACCAGTCATTCGAATAATGGTGGTGGCACGTTTCCCAGTATCCCATCCCCGAGCATCGTGTAATTATTCTACAATAGCATCTGAGTTTGATCTTATGAACAGTAATAAGAAAGGATTTTAATGAAAGGTAATTTTCTTTTTTTTACTTCAAAACAATGTATTTTAGTATAGACATTAATTCGATGTTATAACGAAAGCAAATACCCATTCTTTTATGACTTTTTGCACTTTTCTTGGATTTGGACTAGTAAGTCATTTTTTTACCCTTTCTGTCATTTTTAAACTATCTTTTGCTGATTTAATCATTGCTGATTAATATGATGTTAATGGTACTTGCTTCAAATGATATGTACGAGATGCAACAGATGTTCTCCACAGAATTCCTGAGTAACCTGTTCGATTTCTTCGCTCATAAATTGTTATTTCAGCCGTTGTCTGTAATCTGTGATTCCTGTGACGCCTATCAGCACCATTCTCGGTTAGGCCGATTTCGGGTTCACTTGAACGAAAGGAAGAAGCCTCGATTACATCAGTAACATATTCAACAGCTTAAGTTGTTCACCTGAACTGTTTTTGAACTTTTTCACGTCATTTGTCTTTGCTTTTAGGGCATTTTAAAATCATTTTAAGAGCATTTTATTGATCATTTTTGGCGATATTTTAGGTCAACAAAATCCCTTCCCACTAGTATTAAGCAGGGCTCAGATTCTGGTGACATATGGTCGAGCCGGGAAACTAATATGTGTAAAATGTATTTTAAATAAGAACTTGCAAAGCACAAATAAAACTCTTACGTAAACGTAAAAGAACGTCTGTTACCTCGATTAATTGTAATAGTATTTTCATCTTTTATTGAATCAGACACTACAATATTATTTATTCTAGTTTTTTATTAATTTGACGTTTCAATCCTTATTGAAGTCTTCTATCATAAAATCTCGGGTACACATTTGTGGTAAATATTAATTATTACAAAAAAAATAAAGTAGCTATGTTTAATATAAAGTTTTAATCAAAGGTCTGAAAGCATATTTGGGACAAAAAGGACTAATGTCAATCAAATTTTTTGTGTAAATCAAATTTTCACAAAATGGGTGTTTCTCTTACACCATAGAAATGTCAATATAATGGTAGGGCAATATAAGGATCAAACTCCGCCTGCCGGAGCATTTCTTCGTTACACAGCTACAGAAACTCAGACGATTTCACATGAAAGCTATAACTCTCTATTCGCCTCGACCGGGAATCGAATCCGGGATAATACCATGGAAAACTCTTACGCTACCCATGAACCAGAAATTTGTCAGAATACCATTACCATTAAAACGTTCTTTTCCCATTAACACACCCATGGGAGGCGCCAAGCATAGCCAGTACCAATCAAAATGCGCGTGCTCACCGGTGTAGGCGGCGGCCGGGTAGGCGGCTGCCGAGTAGGCGGCCGGGTAGGCGGCGTAGGCGGCGAGGGGCGCGGCGGCGAGGAAGCCGCGCTTGTCGCGGCGCGCGAGGGCGTCGGGGCCGGCCTCGGCCGCGGCGTCGCTGGGGGCGGCGGCGGCGCTGCCGCCGGCCGGCGACACCTCCTCCGCGGCGGCCTCCACCGCCGCCGGGGCCTCGCCCGCGCCCGCCGGCGCGCACGCGCACGACGCCGCCAGCAGCACCAGCACGGCCTGCGAGACACGCAAGGGAGCCGCTCGTGAATGCAGATGTCTCGGAATGTTGAGGGACTAGCGCACCCGCACGTTAAACATCACTCTCTTCCTTGTACTTTCATTTCCATAATAAGATGGAAAGTTGTCAACGAAACGTGTTTATTTGCATAAAAATGTATAAAGGTAACTGCCTATGCACTTACAGAATAAATAATGAAAGTAGTATCGATAGGCGCCGGACCAGCAAAAATGTACCAAAGTAATGAATGTCCAAGAAGTTATAATCCTGTAGAATACGATGTGAAGAACGGTTCTTTGAGGCTCAAAATTCCAGGAGTTTTAAGGACCTAGAACGCTTCGTTTAGGAGTTATTTAAGCACATAGATTTTGACAACCCAACCGAGTGTTGCGGGATGCATTTGACATGTACATTTAGATGGGATTTTTTCAACAAATCCTTCGTATTTTTAAAGTCAAAATGACATTTGTCTCCTTTAAGTCTCTTTCTTTAGAATCCCAAAGACTGGTAGTGTGTGAGAGCCGCAAAAGGTATGTATATTACTGAAATAAAACGGGAGACTATTCTTCCGTGAGTATCACTTCGTGTTTCGATTGTTTCGTTTCGTGTTTGGGACGCGTCAACTACTATGTTCATTGCAGTCGTAAGCATGCATGACATTTGTTGATTGGTGTTTCCGGACACGGCAACTGCTGTGGTCATTCGTGTTCGATATTAACTTATTGGGTGTTTTGTATGTATTTTGATATTGTATTTGTTTGTGTTATGAGAGGGTGTTAGATATCATAAAAAGAAATACGTATATATTGGAAACTATTTGCAAGAGCACTTCCCGTGTTTTTTGGTGCTCTTAACTTGTGTGTGGAATACAATGCTCCAGTGGCGAAGCTTAAAGGTAATCCGGGAGGATTAAAATACCCAAATTATTTTTCAACAAATTTGTCGTTATGTGTGCCATTTTTCAATATATTTTTACTGAATCTTTAAATAAAATAAAGTGTTTCGACTCTTCCCCCCACCTCTCGCTTACACTCGAGGGCATCAACATCGCCGCGAGCTGAGCCTGCCAGTGGAGAGACGCCGGCGGGCGCTGCCGCGCATGCGCACAAAAAGAAGCGCGATATCTACTCTCTCGCCTAGGACACTAGACTTCCAGCATTCGCAAATTTTTACCGTGACGCACGTCTACGTCCCGGTCAAGCAAATTCACCTCATCACCTGACGTTGTGGGAAAGTAGCGTGAGTTGTTTGGGTGTCGTTTTTACCGACTACGGGCCAATTTCTAAATGGTTCACAATGCAAGTTTTTAGTCAACAATGTGTAATCATGAGGCAGTTATAATATGCAATAGAGATAGAAATAGTAGAGATACATAATCATATGCCATGTTAGATAGGAAGAGGCTAAAGAAATCTGCATCTAAGCATACAAGACCTTGAAAGAACTTCCAGAATTAGAACTATTTGAAAGGCACAAAATTGTCCCTTTTAAAATTGTTGATACAGTTGTGACTCAGATGGAATATTATTTCATGATTTGAAAACTTTCATTTTATTGAATTTCTTGATTAAATCAGTTTCTCACCTACAAAGTGTCCTTTCCTTCCTAAAACATTATTCATTCTTTGACAGAGAGGAGCTTCGTAATGAACTGAAAAATGTATACATTGTTAATGCAAAACACACGTATACAGATTTGTTGTTGAAGTATTTGTTAGCCAAATTGGACTAGAAAAATATCAAGAGACGGTTCGATTGATACAATTCAGTCTAACTTTTCCTTTATCTACAGCATTATGTGAAAATAATATGATTACGTTAAAGAGAATGAAGACATTCCTAAGAAATTCTTTGGAAAATATCAGATTCAGTAATTACCAATACACTGGCTATCTAGCAGTGCCAATAGTTTCAAAAACCAAAGTTAATTACATTGGTCGATATGACACTAATAGTTGAAAGAGTTTCTCTAAAATAAGTACAAAATCTTAAACGTGTCTCTTTGTGGCATTGATTCATAGCGCTCCCTTGCGTCGGAAAATACCTTCTAATAAACCTCTTCTTAGTCGTTGATAAATGAATGTTGTAAAATAATTTTTTCAAACCAAATGTCGCTAGGTAAAACTGAAGTATGATGTGAAAGCAGATTAAAAGGATTTTTCATTTAACCTTGCGACACACGAGCTAGTAAGTTATTCAAGAACACGCATCTTCGAGTTTTACCTTACCTTACTTCTCAAACTGGCTGTGGGGTGTTTCACACACAAACATTAAAAACATTTACTGGCAACAAAATGTTAAAATGTTACTAAAGAGAGTTGAACAATATGAAGAAAAAATGTATGTTAGAGAGTTGTATCAGTTGCACTGCAGTTCTGCGGTCCCGTCCTATTGTATGCGACGCCGCGCACAGTTTGATTGAGACTATTCTGGTAAAGGCATCATAAATCCTATATGCACGAACAGGAAGCTATGACATCTCAGGAGAAAAACAGAGAGGTCCTGAGAAGAACGTTGTTCTAAAAAATTTCTATGACGCTGTATGAATGGAAGAACAACTGTGTCATCTGAGTAATCGGCCACAAGTGCAGCATGGTTAAACAGATAGAATATATCAGTTATAGGAGTACCTGAGGGATATAATGTGTGTACCGGCGTTTCATTTTGCATTGCCGGCACTTCCAGATTAAATAATAATAATAACAGATAAATAAACAAAAAATAATAAATAAAATAATTAAAAAATAATAAATAAATAAATAAAACAACTAATAAATAACTAATAATTTATAATTACAATTAAATTATAATAAGTTATAATAATGATTAATAATAAATTATAATTAATAATTAGCAATAAATTAATTAATTTAAATCAGCGCGTAACACCTCAATGTCATCGTCGGGTACTCACCAGAACCTTCATGTCTGCGGGAGGTGGGGAGGATGAAGCTGTACTTCGAGTGGGCGCAGGATGCGGACTGTTCTCTCCGACCGGCAGGGGCACTTATATACGCCCCGGTCCCACCACCACCGGCGGGCGGCGGGGGCGTACAGTCGTTGCCACGAAAAGTTGAGCGGCTGGAGAACAAGACCTCTACAGGACAGCTGTGGACTTCGGTGATGTTTTCTGACATATGTAGCCTCATGAGGTGCCTGACTTCCCCCAGTGAATTATGTATTATGTTATCTAACCACTGACATGAAATTGCATACCTTTCCCACTGATCTATGGGCCGGTTGGATCACGAATTTTGATACTTGTTATTTCAATGAAAAAAGTGGAATTTTTTGTAGTAATACCTTGATTCAGTCATCAGATGAGTCCTGCATCGTGTGATGTTGTAGATACCAGTACCATTGTCAGGTTGTTTAGTTCTTAGTGATTCCGGGCATGTCTACTACTGAGGTCATTAGTCCCGTAAGGGTAGTGCATGTTTTCTCTCGGGATGTGGCGGTGATCTTCCCCCGCTGGATGGCGAGATCCGGCGCCGACCTACCGTCAGCTAGTGGCGGATTCCCTCATAAGGTATCTCTCACCAGCGTGGCACCTCCCCAGCCGGGACAACCTCTAAGCTCCCGATCAGTCTCCCGGCATGTGTGTAGTGTAGTGCATGTTACTGTTAGTGTGTGTAAGGGGTGAGGATAAGACAAGAAGGAGGAAAGATGGCGCGCGGTACATGGCCTGTTTGTTAGGGTACTGCTCTGGTATTCGCCTGGTGTTGATCGGAGAAACCAGAGAAATCTTCCGATCAGAGCAGCCGGCCTTTAGAATTCTCCTCCAGACAGTGATTGAATTCAATCTAGCTGATAAGCTAGTCTCGAAAATCTTGCCATTAACGAGATTCAAACCTAGGACCTCCCGGTCAGAGGTACTGCAGTGACATCAGTTGATTCTCTGAGCGACCTCTTCAAGTACCATTGTCAATTTTATTTTAAAATATTGTAAATGAGAAGCAGAAAAATGCTTTCAGTTCGAGATCAATAAAAAAAGGCTGGCACGAATCAAATGGAAAGAATTGGCTTATTCGCGAAATATATGCAAGAGATGTACGAAGACTGAATTTGAAAGAATTCTGAATGCATAGTATTGAGAATTTTTAAAGTTTTTAAAATTCAGTCCAAAATAATATTCACTTAGAGAATATTTATTGTTTGCCTTTTTATTCAGACATTCAATGATCAAATAGAACTATCAATTAGATCTTTATTCAATCTAATGTGCATTATATATGTTAGTAACAGTAAATTATAAATAATAGTCAATTATGTCATTCCAATCTTCTTTAAACACATTTGTGCATTAAAACATGTACACGAAAGCAAAAAACTAAGATATTTGATAGTATTTTGAAACATTTTATTCAAATTTTTCCAAATATCACAAACATTTTTAGTAATATTTACGAAGTGTAATTAGAATAAAAATTGCTCTCTTTCCTAAAATAATTTTTGTAGCCAGCCTGGTTTGCCAATAAAACCTTAATTTTTTAAGTAAAAATTATTTTTTTAATCAATCAATTTTTGCAATCTTATTGATGAAAATTTAAGAATAAAATATTCTTATATTTTACTAACAATTTATATTAAAATATAAATATTTACTCACATACAAATGATATTTTTAACTTAAGAAAAGGGAATAGACCTGGAACTTTCGTCTGAAGGGTTACTGTGTAAATGTTACAAGGTGTTGTAACAGGCGGATAGATTTAAAGTACAAGTAAATATTTGAGAATTTCTGAATCAATTACTTTTTAATCAATCGATTTTTGAAATCTTATTGATGAATATTGATTCAAAAATTCAAATATTTACTTATATATAAGAATATTTTATTCTATTGAATATTTCTTTACCGTTTAAAATGAACATGCATTTTATTAAATATAAAATTTAATTTAACATTTATTTAATTATTATTTTTAATTAAACAACTAACTGTAAGAGACATTATTTGTCATAACGTACATTTTTCATTTATTCCTTTCTCCTCGTTCATGTTAACTGCGAGGGTGAAAATACTTCTTGCCTAGGCTAACGAACGTTGGACTACAGGAAATAATGAGCGTTGTTAAGTGAAAAAAAAATGATCAACTGAAAAACGATTTTGAAATTGTTTTTACTTATTGTGAATAATGTCTGGTAAAGAATTAATAGACATATTTTACAAAAAACAAAAAAAACAATTGGTGAATATTGCTATCAAAACATACATGCTGTCTCGTTCATAGCTCTTGATCCACCGAGGGAATGCAGAGAATATCTCTTGATTTTTTTCTGTCCATAAATGTAGTTTCACAAGTTTTCTTGAGTGCAGGTAGTGGATATACTTATATGCTGGTGGTTTAGTACCATCAAATCAATAGCTCTTATTTCATACAAATAGTTTCTGTTACACGGAAGAAATCTTTGCATTTGCCAACAACGATCGTTTATCATATTTCAACTAAAAGCAAGAAAAGGAAGGGATTATCCTGGAGCTTAAGAAAACATACCCAGAATGTACTCCTCCCCTAGTCACAGCGTACATTCATTTCTATTTTCCGCAATAGGTAGAGGGGCAGGTAAATATTTTCACATTAGATAAATAAATAAAATATTTTTATTTTATTTATTCCTTTCATTAAGAATGTATAAAATATTTATAAACACAATTTTATTGAAACAATCTTGATTCTCAATCGATTGGTGTCAATCCAGTGCCTCTGGCTGGGAGGATCTAGGGTTTGACCCCTGAAAGTAGCAGCATTTTCGACACTAGGTGGATAGATCGGTCAAATTCAATCGCTGTGGTGGAGAATTCCAGGGTTCGGCAGCTGTTTGGTAGTTTTCAGTGGTTTCGTCGATCAATACCAGGGAAGTGCTTGAGCAGTCCTATCCTCATCCCATTCTTACACACACACATACACTTACATTAACATGCATTACACTACCACACATGCCAGAAGACCAGTCGAGAGCTTAGAATTTGTTCCAACTAGGGCGGTGCCATACTAGTGGGATATACCTGGTTGGAGAAATTTCACATAAACCGACGAAAGTCGCTGGCGGATCTCGGCATGTACTACACTTACGAGACTAAAGAATTTAAGCGTTGTTGCGCCCGGAATCACTAATCAGTCACCCATTCACAACGTACGTTTGTTTCTATTTTTTGGCAATACTATGATAGGTAGATAAAAAATACTTTGACATTATATAAATAAAAATTTAAAGCCGTTTTTGAGAAAATGGAGGTGAGTGTTTCTGAAAATACTGAGTTTTGAGCTCGTTTTCACAGAAAACGGTAGAGTTTTTAAGAAACATTATTGAAAGCACATGTATTCATACATTCAATAATGTGAACAAATTGCCGCTAATATGAATAATATCAATATAAGAGGCAAGTCCAAAAATTACGTTTTTGTAATTTTTCAAAAAACAAAAGAATAGAGCAATATGGCGTTTGAGAATTTTTTTTTTCAAAATTGCATGCAATATTGCTCGAAAACTATTAAAATTTTCAAAGCAATGTACCTGACCTTAAGGAAAGAACTCACTACGAAGAACAAATTTTATTTGAAGGAAAAATCTCTATCTTCATTTTTGCAGTTGTGGAAATATTTTTGAAAATTTCGAAAATTCAGTGTTAAACCTGACAATAGGACCCATGCCATCTTTATAAGTGTATTTTACTCCATCCGTACATGAAATTTATTTAAAAAAATTGGAGACGTTTTTTGAGAAAATTTTGAAAATGTCCAGTGCCTTCATATAAAGTACCCCGAAATTTTAAAGATTTTTTTTCAAAATCTCAAAGTTTCTATTCGAGACAGATGGAGAGGAGTTTCTTCAATTTGGAAAAAAATCCTACGTATGGTTTAGGCGCTAGTAGTGTTCTCAGACACCAGAGGGACGGACGGACAACAAGACAGACGGATTGACGGACGGGCAGACGGACGTTTTGAAAAAAAAACACTTTTTCAGTATCATGAAATCCCAAAACGTGAATTTCCGTTGAAATCTCAAAATCGTTTTTTTCACAGCATTACAACACTTTTCCTATACTACGTATATATTTATGTATACGGGAAAGTAAAAAAAGTCGTATATTAAAAGGCTCTTAAGTTGTGTCCACTTCGTACAAAGCAACGACTGTACCGCCCCTGCCTCCTCCTCTGCGCCCCGCTGCTGCTCCTCCGCCGGCGGAGGGACGTGCGCACACGCGTGTGCCAGGCGCGGGGTTTCGCCACGCGTTGCGCCAGGCGCGCGCCCCACACGCCACGTCACGCGGCGACACGCCCACGCACGGCGAGGGGCGGTTGGCACGCGGCGGAGCGCGCCACCGCCACGGGATAGCCATCGGACGCTGTGCACAGTTTCTTAAGCATCTATCGGTTGAATGATTGATTATTTCGTGTTTCGTCAACGGCTTTGGTCGTTATTACCGTAAATGTAGTTTGTGTGTTTGTACTTGGCACATTGGCCGCAGTATGGGCCATGGCCTACCAGCGGCGGCCATGGGATAAGGGGGTACGTGTGGTTGGCATGAAGACATCTCACATCGTACTGGGACGTTGCAAGCTAAACGCACACTATAATCATGCCTGACCACGAATCGAACCCGGGGTCGCGTCATGAAAAGTGAGCAGGCTGACTACTGAGGTAACCCGCCAGGCCCGCAAGTGTAGTACACGTTCTAAATTGACAGATGAAAGATGGCTTGCCCCAGGAGGAACTTCCTATGAATATGAGTTTTTGCCCCTTGAATCGTTAAAACATTCGACAGCATTAACGATCCTCTGCACATGCGCATTCAAGTTACGTATCACTTGTAGATCTGCGCATCCGAAGAAAATCTGTATTACAGTCGATTGTTGTATGCTATGTCGATCAAAAACTTCCCAACGTTCCTAAGTTGAAAATCGACGTTTGGTAAAATCGATGTTGCGCCTCAAGTTGTAAAGCTTAGAAATTGTGCACCCTCAAACGTTAAAGCATTATCTATAGTCTACTCATGCGCAGTACAACTTTTCGCTTCACTTTAATGTATCTGCAAATTCGCTAAAAATTTCAAGTGCTGTCCGCTAAGAGTGTTCACAATCCTTCTATCTTCTTTTACCGCTTAGTCCTGTGGCGCGTAGTCGTGACTCAACGTCCTTTTGCGCAGAACGCACGCGTGTCCCTCCCCCTCCTGTCTCATTGTGCGCGGGGTCCCTTACTAGACGTGAGCCCCTCAGGGGGCTACTTATGCAATTGCGGGCGAAGCGACGTGAACGAAATAAGAAAACGAATCAGAGACGCATTATCGTGACGAAGTCAAGGTAATATTTCGAGAGTAAAAGGTTTCGATTTATTGATAATTTTGGGTCTTCGGGGACGCACACTGCTGTGGTTATTAGTCAGGTAGTAAAGCTTCACGTTGAATCACACGAGTTCAATAACAACACATGCAACCTCTCTGTGTATGTGCACGCGGTTAAAAGACGATTGTGGTGAGTTTCAGGGACTCCCACGGGGGCAGTTTCATAGAGCAGTCAAAGTGGAAAGATTTCTGGTTCTCGGGAGAGAGCCTGGGTTCGAACCCCCCACTTCGCATTTATTTTGTGCGTGCTTGTTGTTGAGAAGTACTTCTCTTGGCGTTTGAGGCGATTCGGAAAGCGTCAGGTTGGCCGAGCGATCTAAGGCACCAGATTTAAGCTCTAGTTCCCGAGAGGGAACGTGGGTTCGAACCCCACACATGGCATTGCTTTTGCGCGTGCACGCTGTTGAAAGGTCATTCCCCAGGCGTTTATGTAATTTCTCGCCGCGTCAGGTTGGCCGAGCGGTCTAAGCCGCCAGATTTAAGCTCTGGTTCCCGAGAGGGAGCGTGGGTTCGAACCCCACACCTGACATTGCTTTTGCGCGTGCACGCTGTTGAAAGGTCATTCCGCTGGCGTTTATGTACTATCTCGCCGCGTCAGTATGGCCGAGCGGTCTAAGGCGCCAGATTTAAGCTCTGGGTCCCGAGAGAGAGCGTGGGTTCGAAACCCACACCCGACATTGCTTTTGCGCATGCACGCTGTTGAAAGGTCATTCTCCCGGCGTTTATGTGTTATCACGCCGCGTCAGGTTGGCCGAGCGGTCTAAGGCGCCAGATTTAAGCTCTGGTTCACGAGAGGGAGCGTGGGTTCGAACCCCACACCTGACATTGCTTTTGCGCGTACATGCTGTTGAAAGGTCATTCTCCTGGCGTTGATGTGTTATATCGCTGCGTCAGTTTGGCCGAGCGGTCTAAGGCGCCAGATTTAAGCTCTGGTTCCCGAGAGCGAGCGTGGGTTCAAACCCCACACCTCACATTGCTTTTGCGCGTGCACGCTGTTGAAAGGTTATTCCTCTGGCGTTTAGGTGTCATCTCGCTGCGTCAGGTGTCCGAGCGGTCTAAGGCGCCAGATTTAAGCTCTGGTTCCCGAGAGGGAGCGTGGGTTCGAACCCCACACCTGACATTGCTTTAGCGCGTGCACGCTGTTGAGGGGTCATTCTCCTGGCGTTTATGTGTTATCCCGCTGCGTCAGGTTGGCCAGCGGTCTAAGGCGCCAGATTTAAGCTCTGGTTCCCGAGAGGAAGCGTGTGTTCGAACCTTATGTTTCTTTTGCGCGTGCACGCTGTTGAAACGTCATTCTCCTGGCGTTTATGTGCTATCTCGCAGCATCAGGTTGGCCGAGCGGTCTAAGGCGCCAGATTTAAGCCCTGGTTCCCGAGAGGGAGCGTGTGTTCGAACCCCACACCTGACATTGCTTTTGCGCGTGCACGCTGTTGAAAGGTCATTCTCCTGGCGTTTATGTGTTATCTCGCAGCGTTAGGTTGGCCGAGAGGTCTAAGGCGCCAGATTTAAGCTCTGGTTCCCGAGAGGTAGCGTGGATTCGAATCCCACACCTGACATTGCATTTGCGCGTGCACGCTGTTGAAAGGTCATTCTCCTGGCGTTTATGTGTTATCTCGCAGCGTTAGTTTGGCCGAGCGGTCTAAGGCGCCAGATTTAAGCTCTGGTTCCCGAGAGGGAGAGTGGGTTCGAACCCCACACCTGACATTGATTTTGCGCGTGCACGCTGTTGAAAGGTCATTCTCGTGGCGTTTATGTGTTATATCGCTGCGTCAGGTTGGCCGAGCGGTCTAAGGCGGCAGATTAACGCTCTGGTTCCCGAGAGGGAGCGTGGGTTCGAGCCCCTCACCTGACATTGCTTTTGCGCGTGCACGCTGTTGAAAGGTCATTCTCCTGGCGTTTATGTGTTATCTCGCAGCGTTAGTTTGGCCGAGCGGTCTAAGGCGCCAGATTTAAGCTCTGGTTCCCGAGAGGGAGAGTGGGTTCGAACCCCACACCTGACATTGCTTTTGCGCGTGCACGCTGTTGAAAGGTCATTCTCCTGGCGTTTATGTGTTATCTCGCAGCGTTAGGTTGGCCGAGCGGTCTAAGGCGCCAGATTTAAGCTCTGGTTCCCGAGAGGGAGCGTGGGTTCGAGCCCCACACCTGACATTGCTTTTGCGCGTGCACGCTGTTGAAAGGTCATTCTCCTGGCGTTTATGTGTTATCTCGCAGCGTTAGGTTGGCCGAGCGGTCTAAGGCGCCAGATTTAAGCTCTGGTTCCCGAGAGGGAGCGTGGGTTCGAGCCCCACACCTGACATTGCTTTTGCGCGTGCACGCTGTTGAAAGGACATTCTCCTGGCGTTTATGTGTTATCTCGCAGCGTTAGGTTGGCCGAGCGGTCTAAGGCGCCAGATTTAAGCTCTGGGTCCCGAGAGAGAGCGTGGGTTCGAAACCCACACCCGACATTGCTTTTGCGCATGCACGCTGTTGAAAGGTCATTCTCCCGGCGTTTATGTGTTATCACGCCGCGTCAGGTTGGCCGAGCGGTCTAAGGCGCCAGATTTAAGCTCTGGTTCCCGAGAGGGAGCGTGGGTTCGAACCCCACACCTGACATTGCTTTTGCGCGTGCACGCTGTTGAAAGGTCATTCTCCTGGCGTTTATGCGTTATATCGCTGCGTCAGGTTGGCCGAGCGGTCTAAGGCGCCAGATTTAAGCTCTGGTTCCCGAGAGAGCGTGGGTTCGAAATTGACATTGCTTTTGCGCGTGCACGCTGTTGAAAGGTCATTCTCCTGGCGTTTATGTGTTATCTCGCAGCGTTAGGTTGGCCGAGCGGTCTAAGGCGCCAGATTTAAGCTCTGGTTCCCGAGAGGGAGCGTGGGTTCGAACCCCACACCTGACATTGCTTTTGCGCGTGCACGCTGTTGAAAGGTCATTCTTCTGGCGTTTAGGTGTTATCTCGCTGCGTCAGGTTGGCCGAGCGGTCTAAGGCGCCAGATTTAAGCTCTGGTTCCCGAGAGGGAGCGTGGGTTCGAACCCCACACCTGACATTGCTTTAGCGCGTGCACGCTGTTGAAAGGTCATTCTCCTGGCGTTTATGTGTTATCCCGCTGCGTCAGGTTGGCCAGCGGTCTAAGGCGCCAGATTTAAGCTCTGGTTCCCGAGAGGGAGCGTGTGTTCGAACCTGATGTTTCTTTGGCGCGTGCACGCTGTTGAAAGGTCATTCTCCTGGCGTTTATGTGCAATCTCGCAGCATCAGGTAGGCCGAGCGGTCTAAGGCGCCAGATTTTAAGCCCTGGTTCCCGAGAGGGAGCGTGTGTTCGAACCCCACACCTGACATTGCTTTTGCGCGTGCACGCTGTTGAAAGGTCATTCTCCTGGCGTTTATGTGTTATCTCGCAGCGTTAGGTTGGCCGAGCGGTCTAAGGCGCCAGATTTAAGACCTGGTTACCGAGAGGGAGCGTGTGTTCGAACCCCACACCTGACATTGCTTTTGCGCGTGCACGCTGTTGAAAGGTCATTCTCCTGGCGTTTATGTGTTATCTCGCAGCGTTAGGTTGGCCGAGCGGTCTAAGGCGCCAGATTTAAGCTCTGGTTCACGAGAGGGAGCGTGGGTTCGAGCCCCACACCTGACATTGCTTTTGCGCGTGCACGCTATTGAAAGGTCATTCTCCTGGCGTTTATGTGTTATCTCACAGCGTTAGGTTGGCCGAGCGGTCTAAAGCGCCAGATTTAAGGTCTGGTTCCCGAGAGGAAGAGTGGGTTCGAACCCCACAACTGACATTGCTTTTGCGCGTGCACGCTGTTGAAAGGTCATTCTCCTGGCGTTTATGTGTTATCTCACAGCGTTAGGTTGGCCGAGCGGTCTAAAGCGCCAGATTTAGGTTCTGGTTCCCGAGAGGAAGCGTGGGTTCGAACCCCACACCTGACATTGCTTTTGCGCGTGCACGCTGTTGAAAGGTCATTCTGCCGGCGTTTATGTATGATCTCGATTCGTCTGGTTGGCCGAGCGGTCTAAGGCGCCAGATTTAAGCTCTGGTTCCCGAGAGGGAGCGTGGGTTCGAACCTGACATTTCTTTTGCGCATGCACGCTGTTGAAAGGTCATTCTCCTGGCGTTTATGTGTTTTCTCGCTGCGTCAGGTTGGCCGAGCGGTCTAAGGCGCCAGATTTAAGCTCTGGTTCCCGATAGGGAGCGTGGGTTCGAACCCCACACCTGACATTGCTTTTGCGCGTGCACGCTGTTGAAAGATCATTGTCCTGGCGTTTATGTGTTATCTCGCAGCGTTAGTTTGGCCGAGCGGTCTAAGTCGCCAGATTTAAGCTCTGGTTCCCGAGAGGGAGAGTGGGTTCGAACCCCACACCTGACATTGCTTTTGCGCGTGCACGCTGTTGAAAGGTCATTCTCCTGGCGTTTATGTGTTATCTCGCTGCGTCAGGTTGGCCGAGCGGTCTAAGGCGCCAGATTTAAGCTCTGGTTCACGAGAGGGAGCGTGTGTTCGAGCCCCACACCTGACATTGCTTTTGCGCGTGCACGCTATTGAAAGGTCATTCTCCTGGCGTTTATGTGTTATCCCGATGCGTCAGGTTGGCCGAGCGGTCTAAGGCGCCAGATTTAAGGTTTGGTTTCCGAGAGCGAGCGTGGGTTCAAACCCCACACCTGACATTGCTTTTGCGCGTGCACGCTGTTGAAAGGTCATTCTCCTGGCGTTTAGGTGTTATCTCGCTGCGTTAGGTTGGCCGAGCGGTCTAAGGCGCCAGATTTAAGATCTGGTACCCGAGAGGGAGCGTGGATTCGAATCCCACACCTGACATTGGTTTTGCGCGTGCACCTTGTTGAAAGGTCATTCTCCTGGCGTTTATGTGTTATCTCGCAGCGTTAGGTTGGCCGAGCGGTCTAAGGCGCCAGATTTAAGCACTGGTTCCTGAGAGGGAGCGTGTGTTCGAACCCCAGACCTGACATTGCTTTTGCGCGTGCACGCTGTTGAAAAGTCATTCTACTGGCGTTTATGTGTTATCTCGCAGCGTTAGGTTGGCCGAGCGGTCTAAGGCGCCAGATTTGAGCTCTGGTTCCCGAGAGGGAGCGTGTGTTCGAACCTGATGTTTCTTTTGCGCGTGCACGCTGTTGAAAGGTCATTCTCCTGGCGTTTATGTGCTATCTCGCAGCATCAGGTTGGCCGAGCGGTCTAAGGCGCCAGATTTAAGGTCTGGTTCCAGAGAGGGAGCGTGTGTTCGAACCCCACACCCGTCATTGCTTTTGGGCGTGCACGCTGTTGAAATGTCATTCTCCTGGCGTTAATGTGTTATCTCGCAGCGTTAGGTTGGCCGAGCGGTCTAAGGCGCCAGATTTAAGCTTTGGTTCCCGAGAGGGAGCGTGGGTTCGAACCCCACACCTGACATTGCTTTTGCGCGTGCACACTGTTGAAAGGTCATTCTGCCGGCGTTTCTGTGCTATCTCGCTACGTCAGGTTGGCCGAGCGGTCTAAGGCGCCAGATTTAGGCTCTGGTTCCCGAGAGGGAGCGTGTGTTCGAACCCCACACCCGTCATTGCTTTTGCGCGTGCACGCTGTTGAAAGGTCATTCTGCCGGCGTTTATGTGTTATCTCGCAGCGTTAGGTTGGCCGAGCGGTCTAATGCGCCAGATTTAAGCTTTGGTTCCCGAGAGGGAGCGTGGGTTCGAACCCCACACCTGACATTGCTTTTGCGCGTGCACGCTGTTGAAAGGTCATTCTCCTGGCGTTTCTGTGCTCTCTCGCTGCGTCAGGTTGGCCGAGCGGTCTAAGGCGCCAGATTTAGGCTCTGGTTCCCGAGAGGGAGTGTGTGTTCGAACCCCACACCCGTCATTGCTTTTGCGCGTGCACGCTATTGAAAGGTCATTCTGCCGGCGTTTATGTTTTATCTCGCGGCGTCAGGTTGGCCGAGCGGTCTAAGGCGCCAGATTTAAGTTCTGGTTCCCGAGAGGAAGCGTGGGTTCGAACCCCACACCTGACATTGCTTTTCCGCGTGCACGCTGTTGAAAGGTCATTCTGCCGGCTTTTTTGTATGATCTCGATTCGTCTGGTTGGCCGAGCGGTCTAAGGCGCCAGATTTAAGCTCTGGTTCCCGAGAGGGAGCGTGTGTTCGAACCTGACATTTCTTTTGCGCGTGCACGCTGTTGAAAGGTCATTCTCCTGGCGTTTATGTGTTCTCTCGCTGCGTCAGGTTGGCCGAGCGGTCTAAGGCGCCAGATTTAAGCTCTGGTTCCCGAGAGGGAGCGTGGGTTCGAACCCCACACCTGACATTGCTTTTGCGCGTGCACGCTGTTGAAAGGTCATTGTCCTGGCGTTTATGTGTTATCTCGCAGCGTTAGTTTGGCCGAGCGGTCTAAGGCGCCAGATTTAACCTCTGGTTCCCGAGAGGGAGAGTGGGTTCGAACCCCACACCTGACATTGCTTTTGCGCGTGCACGCTGTTGAAAGGTCATTCTCCTGGCGTTTATGTGTTATCTCGCTGCGTCAGGTTGGCCGAGCGGTCTAAGGCGCCAGATTTAAGCTCTGGTTCACGAGAGGGAGCGTGTGTTCGAGCCCCACACCTGACATTGCTTTTGCGCGTGCACGCTATTGAAAGGTCATTCTCCTGGCGTTTATGTGTTATATCGATGCGTCAGGTTGGCCGAGCGGTCTAAGGCGCCAGATTTAAGGTCTGGTTTCCGAGAGCGAGCGTGGGTTCAAACCCCACACCTGACATTGCTTTTGCGCGTGCACGCTGTTGAAAGGTCATTCTCCTGGCGTTTAGGTGTTATCTCGGTGCGTCAGGTTGGCCGAGCGGTCTAAGGCGCCAGATTTAAGATCTGGTACCCGAGAGGGAGCGTGGATTCGAATCCCACACCTGACATTGGTTTTGCGCGTGCACCTTGTTGAAAGGTCATTCTCCTGGCGTTTATGTGTTATCTCGCAGCGTTAGGTTGGCCGAGCGGTCTAAGGCGCCAGATTTAAGCACTGGTTCCTGAGAGGGAGCGTGTGTTCGAACCCCAGACCTGACATTGCTTTTGCGCGTGCACGCTGTTGAAAAGTCATTCTCCTGGCGTTTATGTGCTATCTCGCAGCATCAGGTTGGCCGAGCGGTCTAAGGCGCCAGATTTGAGCTCTGGTTCCCGAGAGGGAGCGTGTGTTCGAACCTGATGTTTCTTTTGCGCGTGCACGCTGTTGAAAGGTCATTCTCCTGGCGTTTATGTGATTTCTCGCTGCGTCAGGTTGGCCGAGCGGTCTAAGGCGCCAGATTTACGCTCTGGTTCCCGAGAGCGAGCGTGGGTTCAAACCCCACACCTCACATTGCTTTTGCGCGTGCACGCTGTTGAAAGGTCATTCTTCTGGCGTTTAGGTGTTATCTCGCTGCGTCAGGTTGGCCGAGCGGTCTAAGGCGCCAGATTTAAGCTCTGGTTCCCGAGAGGGAGCGTGGGTTCGAACCCCACATCTGACATTGCTATTGCGCGTGCACGCTGTTGAAAGGTCATTCTTCTGGCGTTTAGGTGTTATCTCGCTGCGTCAGGTTGGCCGAGCGGTCTAAGGCGCCAGATTTAAGCTCTGGTTCCCGAGAGGGAGCGTGGGTTCGAACCCCACACCTGACATTGCTTTAGCGCGTGCACGCTGTTGAAAGGTCATTCTCCTGGCGTTTATGTGTTATCCCGCTGCGTCAGGTTGGCCAGCGGTCTAAGGCGCCAGATTTAAGCTCTGGTTCCCGAGAGGGAGCGTGTTTTCGAACCTGATGTTTCTTTTGCGCGTGCACGCTGTTGAAAGGTCATTCTCCTGGCGTTTATGTGCAATCTCGCAGCATCAGGTTGGCCGAGCGGTCTAAGGCGCCAGATATTAAGCCCTGGTTCTCGAGAGGCAGCGTGTGTTCGAACCCCACACCTGACATTGCTTTTGCGCGTGCACGCTGTTGAAAGGTCATTCTCCTGGCGTTTATGTGTTATCTCGCAGCGTTAGGTTGGCCGAGCGGTCTAAGGCGCCAGATTTAAGACCTGGTTCCCGAGAGGGAGCGTGTGTTCGAACCCCACACCTGACATTGCTTTTGCGCGTGCACGCTGTTGAAAGGTCATTCTCCTGGCGTTTATGTGTTATCTCGCAGCGTTAGGTTGGCCGAGCGGTCTATGGCGCCAGATTTAAGCTCTGGTTCCCGAGAGGGAGCGTGGGTTCGAACTCCACACCTGACATTGCTTTTGCGCGTGCACGCTGTTGAATGGTCATTCTCCTGGCGTTTATGTGTTATCTCGCTGCGTCAGGTTGGCCGAGCGGTCTAAGGCGCCAGATTTAAGCTCTGGTTCACGAGAGGGAGCGTGGGTTCGAGCCCCACACCTGACATTGCTTTTGCGCGTGCACGCTATTGAAAGGTCATTCTCCTGGCGTTTATGTGTTATCTCGAAGCGTCAGGTTGGCCGAGCGGTCTAAGGCGTCAGATTTAAGATCTGGTTTCCGAGAGCGAGCGTGGGTTCAAACCCCACACCTGACATTGCTTTTGCGCGTGCACGCTGTTGAAAGGTCATTCTCCTGGCGTTTATGTGTTATCTCGCAGCGTTAGGTTGGCCGAGCGGTCTAAGGCGCCAGATTTAAGCTCTGGTTCCCGAGAGGGAGCGTGGGTTCGAACTCCACACCTGACATTGCTTTTGCGCGTGCACGCTGTTGAATGGTCATTCTCCTGGCGTTTATGTGTTATCTCGCTGCGTCAGGTTGGCCGAGCGGCCTAAGGCGCCAGATTTAAGCTCTGGTTCACGAGAGGGAGCGTGGGTTCGAGCCCCTCACCTGACATTGCTTTTGCGCGTGCACGCTATTGAAAGGTCATTCTCCTGGCGTTTATGTGTTATCTCGATTGGCCGAGCGGTCTAAGGCGCCAGATTTAAGGTCTGGTTTCCGAGAGCGAGCGTGGGTTCAAACCTCACACCTGACATTGCTTTTGCGCGTGCACGCTGTTGAAAGGTCATTCTCCTGGCGTTTATGTGTTATCTCGCAGCGTTAGGTTGGCCGAGCGGTCTAAGGCGCCAGATTTAAGCTCTGGTTCCCGAGAGGGAGCGTGGGTTCGAACTCCACACCTGACATTGCTTTTGCGCGTGCACGCTGTTGAATGGTCATTCTCCTGGCGTTTATGTGTTATCTCGCTGCGTCAGGTTGGCCGAGCGGTCTAAGGCGCCAGATTTAAGCTCTGGTTCACGAGAGGGAGCGCGGGTTCGAGCCCCACACCTGACATTGCTTTTGCGCGTGCACGCTATTGAAAGGTTATTCTCCTGGCGTTTATGTGTTATCTCGATGCGTCAGGTTGGCCGAGCGGTCTAATGCGCCAGATTTAAGGTCTGGTTCCCGAGAGCGAGCGTGGGTTCAAACCCCACACCTGACATTGCTTTTGCGCGTGCACGCTGTTGAATGGTCATTCTCCTGGCGTTTATGTGTTATCTCGCTGCGTCAGGTTGGCCGAGCGGTCTAAGGCGCCAGATTTAAGCTCTGGTTCACGAGAGGGAGCGTGGGTTCAAACCCCACACCTGACATTGCTTTTGCGCGTGCACGCTGTTGAAAGGTCATTCTCCTGGCGTTTAGGTGTTATCTCGCTGCGTCAGGTTGGCCGAGCGGTCTAAGGCGCCAGATTTAAGATCTGGTTCCCGAGAGGGAGCGTGGATTCGAATCCCACACCTGACATTGCTTTTGCGCGTGCACCTTGTTGAAAGGTCATTCTCCTGGCGTTTATGTGTTATCTCGCAGCGTTAGGTTGGCCGAGCGGTCTAAGGCGCCAGATTTAAGCACTGGTTCCTGAGAGGGAGCGTGTGTTCGAACCCCAGACCTGACATTGCTTTTGCGCGTGCACGCTGTTGAAAAGTCATTCTCCTGGCGTTTATGTGTTATCTCACAGCGTTAGGTTGGCCGAGCGGTCTAAGGCGCCAGATTTGAGCTCTGGTTCCCGAGAGGGAGCGTGTGTTCGAACCTCATGTTTCTTTTGCGCGTGCACGCTGTTGAAAGGTCATTCTCCTGGCGTTTATGTGCTATCTCGCAACATCAGGTTGGCCGAGCGGTCTAAGGCGCCAGATTTAAGGTCTGGTTCCAGAGAGGGAGCGTGTGTTCGAACCCCACACCCGTCATTGCTTTTGCGCGTGCACGCTGTTGAAAGGTCATTCTCCTGGCGTTTATGTGTTATCTCGCAGCATTAGGTTGGCCGAGCGGTCTAAGGCGCCAGATTTAAACTTTGGTTCCCGAGAGGGAGCGTGGGTTCGAACCCCACACCTGACATTGCTTTTGCGCGTGCACGCTGTTGAAAGGTCATTCTGCCGGCGTTTCTGTGCTATCCCGCTGCGTCAGGTTGGCCGAGCGGTCTAAGGCGCCAGATTTAGGCTCTGGTTCCCGAGAGGGAGCGTGTGTTCGAACCCCACACCCGTCATTGCTTTTGCGCGTGCACGCTGTTGAAAGGTCATTCTGCCGGCGTTTATGTGTTATCTCGCGGCGTCAGGTTGGCCGAGCGGTCTAAGGCGCCAGATTTAAGTTCTGGTTCCCGAGAGGAAGCGTGGGTTCGAACCCCACACCTGACATTGCTTTAGCGCGTGCACGCTGTTAAAAGGTCATTCTGCCGGCGTTTATGTATGATCTCGATTCGTCTGGTTGGCCGAGCGGTCTAAGGCGCCAGATTTAAGCTCTGGTTCCCGAGAGGGAGCGTGTGTTCGAACCTGACATTTCTTTTGCGCGTGCACGCTGTTGAAAGGTCATTCTCCTGGCGTTTATGTGATTTCTCGCTGCGTCAGGTTGGCCGAGCGGTCTAAGGCGCCAGATTTAAGCTCTGGTTCCCGAGAGGGAGCGTGGGTTCGAACCCCACACCTGACATTGCTTTTGCGCGTGCACGCTGTTGAAAGGTCATTGTCCTGGCGTTTATGTGTTATCTCGCAGCGTTAGTTTGGCCGAGCGGTCTAAGGCGCCAGATTTAACCTCTGGTTCCCGAGAGGGAGAGTGGGTTCGAACCCCACACCTGACATTGCTTTTGCGCGTGCACGCTGTTGAAAGGTCATTCTCCTGGCGTTTATGTGTTATCTCGCTGCGTCAGGTTGGCCGAGCGGTCTAAGGCGCCAGATTTAAGCTCTGGTTCACGAGAGGGAGCGTGTGTTCGAGCCCCACACCTGACATTGCTTTTGCGCGTGCACGCTATTGAAAGGTCATTCTCCTGGCGTTTATGTGTTATATCGATGCGTCAGGTTGGCCGAGCGGTCTAAGGCGCCAGATTTAAGGTCTGGTTTCCGAGAGCGAGCGTGGGTTCAAACCCCACACCTGACATTGCTTTTGCGCGTGCACGCTGTTGAAAGGTCATTCTCCTGGCGTTTAGGTGTTATCTCGGTGCGTCAGGTTGGCCGAGCGGTCTAAGGCGCCAGATTTAAGATCTGGTACCCGAGAGGGAGCGTGGATTCGAATCCCACACCTGACATTGGTTTTGCGCGTGCACCTTGTTGAAAGGTCATTCTCCTGGCGTTTATGTGTTATCTCGCAGCGTTAGGTTGGCCGAGCGGTCTAAGGCGCCAGATTTAAGCACTGGTTCCTGAGAGGGAGCGTGTGTTCGAACCCCAGACCTGACATTGCTTTTGCGCGTGCACGCTGTTGAAAAGTCATTCTCCTGGCGTTTATGTGCTATCTCGCAGCATCAGGTTGGCCGAGCGGTCTAAGGCGCCAGATTTGAGCTCTGGTTCCCGAGAGGGAGCGTGTGTTCGAACCTGATGTTTCTTTTGCGCGTGCAGGCTGTTGAAAGGTCATTCTCCTGGCGTTTATGTGTTATCTCGCAGCATTAGGTTGGCCGAGCGGTCTAAGGCGCCAGATTTAAACTTTGGTTCCCGAGAGGGAGCGTGGGTTCGAACCCCACACCTGACATTGCTTTTGCGCGTGCACGCTGTTGAAAGGTCATTCTGCCGGCGTTTCTGTGCCATCCCGCTGCGTCAGGTTGGCCGAGCGGTCTAAGGCGCCAGATTTAGGCTCTGGTTCCCGAGAGGGAGCGTGTGTTCGAACCCCACACCCGTCATTGCTTTTGCGCGTGCACGCTGTTGAAAGGTCATTCTGCCGGCGTTTATGTGTTATCTCGCGGCGTCAGGTTGGCCGAGCGGTCTAAGGCGCCAGATTTAAGTTCTGGTTCCCGAGAGGAAGCGTGGGTTCGAACCCCACACCTGACATTGCTTTTGCGCGTGCACGCTGTTGAAAGGTCATTCTGCCGGCGTTTATGTATGATCTCGATTCGTCTGGTTGGCCGAGCGGTCTAAGGCGCCAGATTTAAGCTCTGGTTCCCGAGAGGGAGCGTGGGTTCGAACCTGACATTCCTTTTGCGCGTGCACGCTGTTGAAAGGTCATTCTCCTGGCGTTTATGTGATTTCTCGCTGCGTCAGGTTGGCCGAGCGGTCTAAGGCACCAGATTTAAGCTCTGGTTCCCGAGAGGGAGCGTGGGTTCGAACCCCACACCTGACATTGCTTTTGCGCGTGCACGCTGTTGAAAGGTCATTGTCCTGGCGTTTATGTGTTATCTCGCAGCGTTAGTTTGGCCGAGCGGTCTAAGGCGCCAGATTCCCGAGGTTCCCGAGAGGGAACCTCTGGTTCCCGAGAGGGAGAGTGGGTTCGAACCCCACACCTGACATTGCTTTTGCGCGTGCACGCTGTTGAAAGGTCATTCTCCTGGCGTTTATGTGTTATATCGCTGCGTCAAGTTGGCCGAGCGGTCTAAGGCGCCAGATTTACGCTCTGGTTCCCGAGAGCGAGCGTGGGTTCAAACCCCACACCTCACATTGCTTTTGCGCGTGCACGCTGTTGAAAGGTCATTCTTCTGGCGTTTATGTGCAATCTCGCAGCATCAGGTTGGCCGAGCGGTCTAAGGCGCCAGATTTTAAGCCCTGGTTCTCGAGAGGCAGCGTGTGTTCGAACCCCACACCTGACATTGCTTTTGCGCGTGCACGCTGTTGAAAGGTCATTCTCCTGGCGTTTATGTGTTATCTCGCAGCGTTAGGTTGGCCGAGCGGTCTAAGGCGCCAGATTTAAGACCTGGTTCCCGAGAGGGAGCGTGTGTTCGAACCCCACACCTGACATTGCTTTTGCGCGTGCACGCTGTTGAAAGGTCTTTCTCCTGGCGTTTATGTGTTATCTCGCTGCGTCAGGTTGGCCGAGCGGTCTAAGGCGCCAGATTTAAGCTCTGGTTCACGAGAGGGAGCGTGGGTTCGAGCCCCACACCTGACATTGCTTTTGCGCGTGCACGCTATTGAAAGGTCATTCTCCTGGCGTTTATGTGTTATCTCGATGCGTCAGGTTGGCCGAGCGGTCTAAGGCGTCAGATTTAAGATCTGGTTTCCGAGAGCGAGCGTGGGTTCAAACCCCACACCTGACATTGCTTTTGCGCGTGCACGCTGTTGAAAGGTCATTCTCCTGGCGTTTATGTGTTATCTCGCAGCGTTAGGTTGGCCGAGCGGTCTAAGGCGCCAGATTTAAGCTCTGGTTCCCGAGAGGGAGCGTGGGTTCGAACTCCACACCTGACATTGCTTTTGCGCGTGCACGCTGTTGAATGGTCATTCTCCTGGCGTTTATGTGTTATCTCGCTGCGTCAGGTTGGCCGAGCGGCCTAAGGCGCCAGATTTAAGCTCTGGTTCACGAGAGGGAGCGTGGGTTCGAGCCCCTCACCTGACATTGCTTTTGCGCGTGCACGCTATTGAAAGGTCATTCTCCTGGCGTTTATGTGTTATCTCGATGCGTCAGGTTGGCCGAGCGGTCTAAGGCGCCAGATTTAAGGTCTGGTTTCCGAGAGCGAGCGTGGGTTCAAACCTCACACCTGACATTGCTTTTGCGCGTGCACGCTGTTGAAAGGTCATTCTCCTGGCGTTTATGTGTTATCTCGCAGCGTTAGGTTGGCCGAGCGGTCTAAGGCACAAGATTTAAGCTCTGGTTCCCGAGAGGGAGCGTGGGTTCGAACTCCACACCTGACATTGCTTTTGCGCGTGCACGCTGTTGAATGGTCATTCTCCTGGCGTTTATGTGTTATCTCGCTGCGTCAGGTTGGCCGAGCGGTCTAAGGCGCCAGATTTAAGCTCTGGTTCACGAGAGGGAGCGCGGGTTCGAGCCCCACACCTGACACTGCTTTTGCGCGTGCACGCTATTGAAAAGTTATTCTCCTGGCGTTTATGTGTTATCTCGATGCGTCAGGTTGGCCGAGCGGTCTAAGGCGTCAGATTTAAGGTCTGGTTCCCGAGAGCGAGCGTGGGTTCAAACCCCACACCTGACATTGCTTTTGCGCGTGCACGCTGTTGAATGGTCATTCTCCTGGCGTTTATGTGTTATCTCGCTGCGTCAGGTTGGCCGAGCGGTCTAAGGCGCCAGATTTAAGCTCTGGTTCACGAGAGGGAGCGTGGGTTCAAACCCCACACCTGACATTGCTTTTGCGCGTGCACGCTGTTGAAAGGTCATTCTCCTGGCGTTTAGGTGTTATCTCGCTGCGTCAGGTTGGCCGAGCGGTCTAAGGCGCCAGATTTAAGATCTGGTTCCCGAGAGGGAGCGTGGATTCGAATCCCACACCTGACATTGCTTTTGCGCGTGCACCTTGTTGAAAGGTCATTCTCCTGGCGTTTATGTGTTATCTCGCAGCGTTAGGTTGGCCGAGCGGTCTAAGGCGCCAGATTTAAGCACTGGTTCCTGAGAGGGAGCGTGTGTTCGAACCCCAGACCTGACATTGCTTTTGCGCGTGCACGCTGTTGAAAAGTCATTCTCCTGGCGTTTATGTGTTACCTCACAGCGTTAGGTTGGCCGAGCGGTCTAAGGCGCCAGATTTGAGCTCTGGTTCCCGAGAGGGAGCGTGTGTTCGAACCTGATGTTTCTTTTGCGCGTGCACGCTGTTGAAAGGTCATTCTCCTGGCGTTTATGTGCTATCTCGCAACATCAGGTTGGCCGAGCGGTCTAAGGCGCCAGATTTAAGGTCTGGTTCCAGAGAGGGAGCGTGTGTTCGAACCCCACACCCGTCATTGCTTTTGCGCGTGCACGCTGTTGAAAGGTCATTCTCCTGGCGTTTATGTGTTATCTCGCAGCGTTAGGTTGGCCGAGCGGTCTAAGGCGCCAGATTTAAGCACTGGTTCCTGAGAGGGAGCGTGTGTTCGAACCCCACACCTGACATTGCTTTTGCGCGTGCACGCTGTTGAAAGGTCATTCTGCCGGCGTTTCTGTGCTATCCCGCTGCGTCAGGTTGGCCGAGCGGTCTAAGGCGCCAGATTTAGGCTCTGGTTCCCGAGAGGGAGCGTGTGTTCGAACCCCACACCCGTCATTGCTTTTGCGCGTGCACGCTGTTGAAAGGTCATTCTGCCGGCGTTTATGTGTTATCTCGCGGCGTCAGGTTGGCCGAGCGGTCTAAGGCGCCTGATTTAAGTTCTGGTTCCCGAGAGGAAGCGTGGGTTCGAACCCCACACCTGACATTGCTTTAGCGCGTGCACGCTGTTGAAAGGTCATTCTGCCGGCGTTTATGTATGATCTCGATTCGTCTGGTTGGCCGAGCGGTCTAAGGCGCCAGATTTAAGCTCTGGTTCCCGAGAGGGAGCGTGTGTTCGAACCTGACATTTCTTTTGCGCGTGCACGCTGTTGAAAGGTCATTCTCCTGGCGTTTATGTGATTTCTCGCTGCGTCAGGTTGGCCGAGCGGTCTAAGGCGCCAGATTTAAGCTCTGGTTCCCGAGAGGGAGCGTGGGTTCGAACCCCACACCTGACATTGCTTTTGCGCGTGCACGCTGTTGAAAGGTCATTGTCCTGGCGTTTATGTGTTATCTCGCAGCGTTAGTTTGGCCGAGCGGTCTAAGGCGCCAGATTCCCGAGGTTCCCGAGAGGGAACCTCTGGTTCCCGAGAGAGAGAGTGGGTTCGAACCCCACACCTGACATTGCTTTTGCGCGTGCACGCTGTTGAAAGGTCATTCTCCTGGCGTTTATGTGTTATATCGCTGCGTCAGGTTGGCCGAGCGGTCTAAGGCGCCAGATTTACGCTCTGGTTCCCGAGAGCGAGCGTGGGTTCAAACCCCACACCTCACATTGTTTTTGCGCGTGCACGCTGTTGAATGGTCATTCTTCTGGCGTTTAGGTGTTATCTCGCTGCGTCAGGTTGGCCGAGCGGTCTAAGGCGCCAGATTTAAGCTCTGGTTCCCGAGAGGGAGCGTGGGTTCGAACCCCACATCTGCCATTGCTTTTGCGCGTGCACGCTGTTGAAAGGTCATTCTTCTGGCGTTTAGGTGTTATCTCGCTGCGTCAGGTTGGCCGAGCGGTCTAAGGCGCCAGATTTAAGCTCTGGTTCCCGAGAGGGAGCGTGGGTTCAAACCCCACACCTGACATTGCTTTAGCGCGTGCACGCTGTTGAAAGGTCATTCTCCTGGCGTTTATGTGTTATCCCGCGGCGTCAGGTTGGCCAGCGGTCTAAGGCGCCAGATTTAAGCTCTGGTTCCCGAGAGGGAGCGTGTGTTCGAACCTGATGTTTCTTTTGCGCGTGCACGCTGTTGAAAGGTCATTCTCCTGGCGTTTATGTGTTCTCTCGCTGCGTCAGGTTGGCCGAGCGGTCTAAGGCGCCAGATTTTAAGCCCTGGTTCCCGAGAGGCAGCGTGTGTTCGAACCCCACACCTGACATTGCTTTTGCGCGTGCACGCTGTTGAAAGGTCATTCTCCTGGCGTTTATGTGTTATCTCGCAGCGTTAGATTGGCCGAGCGGTCTAAGGCGCCAGATTTAAGCTCTGGTTCCCGAGAGGGAGCGTGGGTTCGAACTCCACACCTGACATTGCTTTTGCGCGTGCACGCTGTTGAATGGTCATTCTCCTGGCGTTTATGCGTTATCTCGCTGCGTCAGGTTGGCCAGCGGTCTAAGGCGCCAGATTTAAGCTCTGGTTCACGAGAGGGAGCGTGGGTTCGAGCCCCACACCTGACATTGCTTTTGCGCGTGCACGCTATTGAAAGGTCAATCTCCTGGCGTTTATGTGCAATCTCGCAGCATCAGTTTGGCCGAGCGGTCTAAGGCGCCAGATTTTAAGCCCTGGTTCCCGAGAGGCAGCGTGTGTTCGAACCCCACACCTGACATTGCTTTTGCGCGTGCACGCTGTTGAAAGGTCATTCTCCTGGCGTTTATGTGTTATCTCGCAGCGTTAGATTGGCCGAGCGGTCTAAGGCGCCAGATTTAAGCTCTGGTTCCCGAGAGGGAGCGTGGGTTCAAACCCCACACCTGACATTGCTTTTGCGCGTGCACGCTGTTGAAAGGTCATTCTCCTGGCGTTTATGTGCAATCTCGCAGCATCAGTTTGGCCGAGCGGTCTAAGGCGCCAGATTTTAAGCCCTGGTTCCCGAGAGGCAGCGTGTGTTCGAACCCCACACCTGACATTGCTTTTGCGCGTGCACGCTGTTGAAAGGTCATTCTCCTGGCGTTTATGTGTTATCTCGCAGCGTTAGATTGGCCGAGCGGTCTAAGGCGCCAGATTTAAGGTCTGGTTTCCGAGAGCGAGCGTGGGTTCAAACCCCACACCTGACATTGCTTTTGCGCGTGCACGCTGTTGAAAGGTCATTCTCCTGGCGTTTATGTGCAATCTCGCAGCATCAGTTTGGCCGAGCGGTCTAAGGCGCCAGATTTTAAGCCCTGGTTCCCGAGAGGCAGCGTGTGTTCGAACCCCACACCTGACATTGCTTTTGCGCGTGCACGCTGTTGAAAGGTCATTCTCCTGGCGTTTATGTGTTATCTCGCAGCGTTAGATTGGCCGAGCGGTCTAAGGCGCCAGATTTAAGCTCTGGTTCCCGAGAGGGAGCGTGGGTTCGAACTCCACACCTGACATTGCTTTTGCGCGTGCACGCTGTTGAATGGTCATTCTCCTGGCGTTTATGCGTTATCTCGCTGCGTCAGGTTGGCCGAGCGGTCTAAGGCGCCAGATTTAAGCTCTGGTTCACGAGAGGGAGCGTGGGTTCGAGCCCCACACCTGACATTGCTTTTGCGCGTGCACGCTATTGAAAGGTCATTCTCCTGGCGTTTATGTGTTATCTCGATGCGTCAGGTTGGCCGAGCGGTCTAAGGCGCCAGATTTAAGGTCTGGTTTCCGAGAGCGAGCGTGGGTTCAAACCCCACACCTGACATTGCTTTTGCGCGTGCACGCTGTTGAAAGGTCATTCTCCTGGCGTTTATGTGTTATCTCGCAGCGTTAGGTTGGCCGAGCGGTCTAAGGCGCCAGATTTAAGCTCTGGTTCCCGAGAGGGAGCGTGGGTTCGAACTCCACACCTGACATTGCTTTTGCGCGTGCACGCTGTTGAATGGTCATTCTCCTGGCGTTTATGTGTTATCTCGCTGCGTCAGGTTGGCCGAGCGGTCTAAGGCGCCAGATTTAAGCTCTGGTTCACGAGAGGGAGCGTGGGTTCGAGCCCCTCACCTGACATTGCTTTTGCGCGTGCACGCTATTGAAAGGTCATTCTCCTGGCGTTTATGTGTTATCTCGATGCGTCAGGTTGGCCGAGCGGTCTAAGGCGCCAGATTTAAGGTCTGGTTTCCGAGAGCGAGCGTGGGTTCAAACCCCACACCTGACATTGCTTTTGCGCGTGCACGCTGTTGAAAGGTCATTCTCCTGGCGTTTATGTGTTATCTCGCAGCGTTAGGTTGGCCGAGCGGTCTAAGGCGCCAGATTTAAGCTCTGGTTCCCGAGAGGGAGCGTGGGTTCGAACTCCACACCTGACATTGCTTTTGCGCGTGCACGCTGTTGAATGGTCATTCTCCTGGCGTTTATGTGTTATCTCGCTGCGTCAGGTTGGCCGAGCGGTCTAAGGCGCCAGATTTAAGCTCTGGTTCACGAGAGGGAGCGTGGGTTCGAGCCCCACACCTGACATTGCTTTTGCGCGTGCACGCTATTGAAAGGTCATTCTCCTGGCGTTTATGTGTTATCTCGATGCGTCAGGTTGGCCGAGCGGTCTAAGGCGCCAGATTTAAGATCTGGTTCCCGAGAGGGAGCGTGGATTCGAATCCCACACCTGACATTGCTTTTGCGCGTGCACCTTGTTGAAAGGTCATTCTCCTGGCGTTTATGTGTTATCTCGCAGCGTTAGGTTGGCCGAGCGGTCTAAGGCGCCAGATTTAAGCACTGGTTCCTGAGAGGGAGCGTGTGTTCGAACCCCAGACCTGACATTGCTTTTGCGCGTGCACGCTGTTGAAAAGTCATTCTCCTGGCGTTTATGTGTTATCTCGCAGCGTTAGGTTGGCCGAGCGGTCTAAGGCGCCAGATTTAAGCTCTGGTTCCCGAGAGGGAGCGTGGGTTCGAACTCCACACCTGACATTGCTTTTGCGCGTGCACGCTGTTGAATGGTCATTCTCCTGGCGTTTATGTGTTATCTCGCTGCGTCAGGTGTCCGAGCGGTCTAAGGCGCCAGATTTAAGATCTGGTTCCCGAGAGGGAGCGTGGGTTCGAACTCCACACCTGACATTGCTTTTGCGCGTGCACGCTGTTGAAAGGTCATTCTCCTGGCGTTTATGTGCTATCTCGCAGCATCAGGTTGGCCGAGCGGTCTAAGGCGCCAGATTTAAGGTCTGGTTCCAGAGAGGGAGCGTGTGTTCGAACCCCACACCCGTCATTGCTTTTGCGCGTGCACGCTGTTGAAAGGTCATTCTCCTGGCGTTTATGTGTTATCTCGCAGCATTAGGTTGGCCGAGCGGTCTAAGGCGCCAGATTTAAACTTTGGTTCCCGAGAGGGAGCGTGGGTTCGAACCCCACACCTGACATTGCTTTTGCGCGTGCACGCTGTTGAAAGGTCATTCTGCCGGCGTTTCTGTGCTATCCCGCTGCGTCAGGTTGGCCGAGCGGTCTAAGGCGCCAGATTTAGGCTCTGGTTCCCGAGAGGGAGCGTGTGTTCGAACCCCACACCCGTCATTGCTTTTGCGCGTGCACGCTGTTGAAAGGTCATTCTGCCGGCGTTTATGTGTTATCTCGCGGCGTCAGGTTGGCCGAGCGGTCTAAGGCGCCAGATTTAAGTTCTGGTTCCCGAGAGGAAGCGTGGGTTCGAACCCCACACCTGACATTGCTTTAGCGCGTGCACGCTGTTGAAAGGTCATTCTGCCGGCGTTTATGTATGATCTCGATTCGTCTGGTTGGCCGAGCGGTCTAAGGCGCCAGATTTAAGCTCTGGTTCCCGAGAGGGAGCGTGTGTTCGAACCTGACATTTCTTTTGCGCGTGCACGCTGTTGAAAGGTCATTCTCCTGGCGTTTATGTGATTTCTCGCTGCGTCAGGTTGGCCGAGCGGTCTAAGGCGCCAGATTTAAGCTCTGGTTCCCGAGAGGGAGCGTGGGTTCGAACCCCACACCTGACATTGCTTTTGCGCGTGCACGCTGTTGAAAGGTCATTGTCCTGGCGTTTATGTGTTATCTCGCAGCGTTAGTTTGGCCGAGCGGTCTAAGGCGCCAGATTCCCGAGGTTCCCGAGAGGGAACCTCTGGTTCCCGAGAGGGAGAGTGGGTTCGAACCCCACACCTGACATTGCTTTTGCGCGTGCACGCTGTTGAAAGGTCATTCTCCTGGCGTTTATGTGTTATATCGCTGCGTCAGGTTGGCCGAGCGGTCTAAGGCGCCAGATTTACGCTCTGGTTCCCGAGAGCGAGCGTGGGTTCAAACCCCACACCTCACATTGTTTTTGCGCGTGCACGCTGTTGAATGGTCATTCTTCTGGCGTTTAGGTGTTATCTCGCTGCGTCAGGTTGGCCGAGCGGTCTAAGGCGCCAGATTTAAGCTCTGGTTCCCGAGAGGGAGCGTGGGTTCGAACCCCACATCTGCCATTGCTTTTGCGCGTGCACGCTGTTGAAAGGTCATTCTTCTGGCGTTTAGGTGTTATCTCGCTGCGTCAGGTTGGCCGAGCGGTCTAAGGCGCCAGATTTAAGCTCTGGTTCCCGAGAGGGAGCGTGGGTTCAAACCCCACACCTGACATTGCTTTAGCGCGTGCACGCTGTTGAAAGGTCATTCTCCTGGCGTTTATGTGTTATCCCGCGGCGTCAGGTTGGCCAGCGGTCTAAGGCGCCAGATTTAAGCTCTGGTTCCCGAGAGGGAGCGTGTGTTCGAACCTGATGTTTCTTTTGCGCGTGCACGCTGTTGAAAGGTCATTCTCCTGGCGTTTATGTGCAATCTCGCAGCATCAGTTTGGCCGAGCGGTCTAAGGCGCCAGATTTTAAGCCCTGGTTCCCGAGAGGCAGCGTGTGTTCGAACCCCACACCTGACATTGCTTTTGCGCGTGCACGCTGTTGAAAGGTCATTCTCCTGGCGTTTATGTGTTATCTCGCAGCGTTAGATTGGCCGAGCGGTCTAAGGCGCCAGATTTAAGCTCTGGTTCCCGAGAGGGAGCGTGGGTTCGAACTCCACACCTGACATTGCTTTTGCGCGTGCACGCTGTTGAATGGTCATTCTCCTGGCGTTTATGCGTTATCTCGCTGCGTCAGGTTGGCCGAGCGGTCTAAGGCGCCAGATTTAAGCTCTGGTTCACGAGAGGGAGCGTGGGTTCGAGCCCCACACCTGACATTGCTTTTGCGCGTGCACGCTATTGAAAGGTCATTCTCCTGGCGTTTATGTGTTATCTCGATGCGTCAGGTTGGCCGAGCGGTCTAAGGCGCCAGATTTAAGGTCTGGTTTCCGAGAGCGAGCGTGGGTTCAAACCCCACACCTGACATTGCTTTTGCGCGTGCACGCTGTTGAAAGGTCATTCTCCTGGCGTTTATGTGTTATCTCGCAGCGTTAGGTTGGCCGAGCGGTCTAAGGCGCCAGATTTAAGCTCTGGTTCCCGAGAGGGAGCGTGGGTTCGAACTCCACACCTGACATTGCTTTTGCGCGTGCACGCTGTTGAATGGTCATTCTCCTGGCGTTTATGTGTTATCTCGCTGCGTCAGGTTGGCCGAGCGGTCTAAGGCGCCAGATTTAAGCTCTGGTTCACGAGAGGGAGCGTGGGTTCGAGCCCCTCACCTGACATTGCTTTTGCGCGTGCACGCTATTGAAAGGTCATTCTCCTGGCGTTTATGTGTTATCTCGATGCGTCAGGTTGGCCGAGCGGTCTAAGGCGCCAGATTTAAGGTCTGGTTTCCGAGAGCGAGCGTGGGTTCAAACCCCACACCTGACATTGCTTTTGCGCGTGCACGCTGTTGAAAGGTCATTCTCCTGGCGTTTATGTGTTATCTCGCAGCGTTAGGTTGGCCGAGCGGTCTAAGGCGCCAGATTTGAGCTCTGGTTCCCGAGAGGGAGCGTGGGTTCGAACTCCACACCTGACATTGCTTTTGCGCGTGCACGCTGTTGAATGGTCATTCTCCTGGCGTTTATGTGTTATCTCGCTGCGTCAGGTTGGCCGAGCGGTCTAAGGCGCCAGATTTAAGCTCTGGTTCACGAGAGGGAGCGTGGGTTCGAGCCCCACACCTGACATTGCTTTTGCGCGTGCACGCTATTGAAAGGTCATTCTCCTGGCGTTTATGTGTTATCTCGATGCGTCAGGTTGGCCGAGCGGTCTAAGGCGCCAGATTTAAGGTCTGGTTCCCGAGAGCGAGCGCGGGTTCGAGCCCCACACCTGGCATTGCTTTTGCGCGTGCACGCTGTTGAATGGTCATTCTCCTGGCGTTTATGTGTTATCTCGCTGCATCAGGTTGGCCGAGCGGTCTAAGGCGCCAGATTTAAGCTCTGGTTCACGAGAGGGAGCGTGGGTTCAAACCCCACACCTGACATTGCTTTTGCGCGTGCACGCTGTTGAAAGGTCATTCTCCTGGCGTTTAGGTGTTATCTCGCTGCGTCAGGTTGGCCGAGCGGTCTAAGGCGCCAGATTTAAGATCTGGTTCCCGAGAGGGAGCGTGGATTCGAATCCCACACCTGACATTGCTTTTGCGCGTGCACCTTGTTGAAAGGTCATTCTCCTGGCGTTTATGTGTTATCTCGCAGCGTTAGGTTGGCCGAGCGGTCTAAGGCGCCAGATTTTAGCACTGGTTCCTGAGAGGGAGCGTGTGTTCGAACCCCAGACCTGACATTGCTTTTGCGCGTGCACGCTGTTGAAAGGTCATTCTCCTGGCGTTTATGTGTTATCTCGCAGCGTTAGGTTGGCCGAGCGGTCTAAGGCGCCAGATTTAAGCATTGGTTCCTGAGAGGGAGCGTGTGTTCGAACCCCAGACCTGACATTGCTTTTGCGCGTGCACGCTGTTGAAAAGTCATTCTCCTGGCGTTTATGTGTTATCTCACAGCGTTAGGTTGGCCAGCGGTCTAAGGCGCCAGATTTGAGCTCTGGTTCCCGAGAGGGAGCGTGAGTTCGAACCTGATGTTTCTTTTGCGCGTGCACGCTGTTGAAAGGTCATTCTCCTGGTGTTTATGTGCTATCTCGCAGCATCAGGTTGGCCGAGCGGTCTAAGGCGCCAGATTTAAGGTCTGGTTCCAGAGAGGGAGCGTGTGTTCGAACCCCACACCCGTCATTGCTTTTGCGCGTGCACGCTGTTGAAAGGTCATTCTCCTGGCGTTTATGTGTTATCTCGCAGCGTTAGGTTGGCCGAGCGGTCTAAGGCGCCAGATTTAAGCTTTGGTTCCCGAGAGGGAGCGTGGGTTCGAACCCCACACCTGACATTGCTTTTGTGCGTGCACGCTGTTGAAAGGTCATTCTGCCGGCGTTTGTGTGCTCTCTCGCTGCGTCAGGTTGGCCGAGCGGTCTAAGGCGCCAGATTTAGGCTCTGGTTCCCGAGAGGGTGCGTGTGTTCGAACCCCACACCCGTCATGTCTTTTGCGCGTGCACGCTGTTGAAAGGTCATTCTGCCGGCGTTTATGTGTTATCTCGCGGCGTCAGGTTGGCCGAGCGGTCTAAGGCGCCAGATTTAAGTTCTGGTTCCCGAGAGGGAGCGTGGGTTCGAACCCCACACCTGACATTGCTTTTGCGCGTGCACGCTGTTGAAAGGTCATTCTGCCGGCGTTTATGTATGATCTCGATTCGTCAGGTTGGCCGAGCGGTCTAAGGCGCCAGATTTAAGTTCTGGTTCCCGAGAGGGAGCGTGGGTTCGAACCTGACATTTCTTTTGCGCGTGCACGCTGTTGAAAGGTCATTCTCCTGGCGTTTATGTGTTTTCTCGCTGCGTCAGGTTGGCCGAGCGGTCTAAGGCGCCAGATTTAAGCTCTGGTTCCCGAGAGGGAGCGTGGGTTCGAACCCCACACCTGACATTGCTTTTGCGCGTGCACGCTGTTGTAAGGTCATTCTCCTGGCGTTTATGCGTTATTTCTCTGCGTCAGGTTGTCCGAGCGGTCTAAGGCGCCAGATTTAAGCTCTGCTTCCCGATAGGGATCGTGGGTTCGAACCCCACACCTGACATTTCTTTTGCGCGTGCACGCTGTTGTAAGGTCATTCTCCTGGCGTTTATGTGTTATCTCGCTGCGTCAGGTTGGCCGAGCGGTCTAAGGCGCCAGATTTAAGCTCTGGTTCCCGAGAGAGAGCGTGGATTCGAACCAGACATTGCTTTTGCGCGTGCACGCTGTTGAAAGGTCATTCTGCCGGCGATTGTGTGTTACCTCGCTGCGTCAGGTTGGCCGAGCGGTCTAAGGCGCCAGATTTAAGCTCTGGTTCCCGAGAGGGAGCGTGGATTCGAACCCCACACCTGGCATTGCTTTTGCGCGTGCACGCTGTTGAAAGGTCATTCTCCTGGCGTTTATGTGTTATCTCGCTGCGTCAGTTTGGCCGAGCGGTCTAAGGCGTCAGATTTAAGCTCTGGTTCCCGAGAGGGAGCGTGGGTTCGAACCTGACATTTCTTTTGCGCGTGCACGCTGTTGAAAAGTCATTTTCCTGGCGTTTATGTTTTATCTCGCTGCGTAAGGTTGGCCGTGCGGTCTAAGGCGCCTGATTTAAGCTCTGGTTCCCGAGAGGGAGCGTGTGTTCGAACCCCACACCTGTCATTGCTTTTGCGCGTGCAAGCTGTTGAAAGGTTATTTACCTGTCGTTTATGGGGTTGCTGTGAGCGTCAGTGTGGGAGCTTGAGCCTTACCACATTCACGTCACAATAGTCATCCAATCTCTCGATTGGATGAAACTCACATCAGCTGATACTTGTCGGGGGCACGGTGAGGAAGATTCATTCCAGATGTGTACAACAAGGTGTACATATGTTACTTTCTTTCGTGCATTTTTGAGGGTCTTCGAAAATATTCCTTTGCACCGCCTTGGTGTCTTACGCTGACGCTCGTTGTTTCGAGATGTCCCCTCTGAAGGTCGAATAAGACCCCCTCTACTTTCTTTTCTGTGTATTATCTATTCTGTGGTGTTGATAAGACCCCACACTTGACATACATTTTGTATGTGGACGGTGTTGTAAGGGCATCGTCCTGGACTTTTGGAGTGCCTTCCGAGGATGAAGCAGGCCGAACTGTCTAAGGGCTTGATTCAAGCTATATTTCCCGTGAGGGAGCGTGAGTTCAAACCCCAGACCTAACAACCCTTTTCTAAAGGCATTGTTTTAAAGGCTGTGTTCTAAAGACATTTTTCTTGTAGTATAGGGCTTTAACTAAGCGCCAAGCTGGCCGAGAGGTCAAAGGCGCCATATTTTAGCTCTGGTTTCTGAAGTGAGCATACTTACATTCAGATATTAATGATTATCTTTTATCAATGCTAGCATGGAAACGTACTGAAAATACTTTCCATACAAAAACCAAAAGTACAACAATTAGGAAACGATAAGGTTACCAACACAAACCAACGTAAACATTCGTATTATGAATTCGCGATCATCCGATTATCATACGGACAAATTAGAATAAAATTGAGATTCCGAATAATAGTAGTTTATGTAACTAATTTTTAATGCAACGGTATAGTAGTAGTAGTAGTTTATTTCACGCTTTCTGGCCTTGAAATACAAATATTATACAAATCATACAATACAAAAATTGTATAACTGCAAAAATATGATACAAAATTGCACTTTCTGTTTCCTCGTTTCTTCTTTCTTCTGAAAGTTTCAAAATAGTTTCTTCCTCTCCTCCTTTACCTAGTATTTGCTTTATTTCCTTTTAGTTTGTTTTCCCTTCATGAGTACATTTAACTACATGTTTAATTGATTCTTCGTTTTGCCAGAAGATTCTGCAGATTTTGCTGTCTTCCAAAACCGATTTCCTAATATCCCATTTACACGCCAGAATTTTTCTGCGGGTATCAGACTTTTCTTGTGTGCTGGATTTGATAGATATTTTTGGTTGTTTTTGTGAATTTTGATTTCTTTATAATACTTGCAGTATCGTGTATTTTGAATTCTGTAAAACTGAATCTGTTGCTGAATTTCTTTGTCTCTCTATGCCAATAATTTCTCTATTTTTTGCCCTTCCTCCCATTTTCTCAAAGCTTGTTCTACTAAGGGATTTGAGGGAACTCCCCTCCCCCTAAAATGTTTCAGTAACTATTACTTTTAACTTGTCACGGAACTTTCTAGCTGACATTTTTTCGGATAAATATTAAAACGAATAAATTCGTATCGCAGCACGAGCTGAGTGTGACCTGCTACATTTTACACAATCTGTAACATGACATATTCGACCAAAACATTTTTAATTTCCCTCCCAAATTGTGTGTCTGGATCCGCACCGGCAACCGCAAATGTTACCACGTTATCATTTGTGCCGTCGTACGCGCGATTATGAACGACTTCATGCAACAGAAAAGGTCGGTTATAATTCTGGTGTACAAAAACATATTGTGTACATCATCCAGCAAAAGAGGCTTTCCGTGACGCGTCGGCATTCCCACACACGACGTATCGAATTAGTCCTAACACTCTCCCGATCAGTAATGAAAACATACATTTCATTGCCCTGTAATGTAAATTACTATTTAATTTTTGATGTTCAGAATAGTCTCTACTTGAACAGAAATATTAACCCAGCTGAAAATATTTTACTTGGCATTTAAACTTGTAAATTGATTTTCATTCTCTAATGTTAACTTGCAATGCGTTCTAACGTAACGTGAAGGTTTCTTCTAGTGAGATGCTAATACTGACACTTGATAAAATTATCCCAACAACTTGTATGGTAATTATAAATATCCATTTCGCCTGAAAATATGTTACCAACCTTAAGTAAATCAGTTTGAACGAAATTACACATTCGTAATTCAATGGCTATTTAAATGGAAAGACTCCATCCTCAAGAGAGGCTTGAAGGAATCACGGATTGATTGATTGTTTAGTGATCACAGACACGTCAACTACCAGGGCCATTAGACCCGTTAATGTAATGCATGTTTTTGCTCGGGAAATGGCGGTAATCTTCCCTCTCTGTATGGCGAGATCCGGCGCCGACCTTCCGTTGAATAGCGGGGTTTTCCCCAACCAGCTATATCTCACCCTCCCCAGCCGGGAAAAGCTCTTAGTTCCTGACGGGTCTCCTGGCATGTGTGGTAGTGTAGTGCGTATTAGTGTAAGTGTGTGTATGGGGCGAGGATAGGACAAGGGAGAGGAAGGTGAGATTGCACGCGGTCCGTGTGCCGTTTGTGATCGTACTGCTCCAGCATTCGTCTGGTGTTGACCGGAGAAACCACGGAAAACTACCGATCAGAACAGCCGGCCGCTAGAATTATCCTCCAGATAGCGACTGAATTCGACCTAGCAGGCAAGCTAGTGTCGAATCTCCTGTCACCATCGGGACTAGAATCTAGGGCATCCCGGTCGGAGGGACTGCAGTGACATCAGTTGATGCCATCTCTTTCAATCAGGAATCATGGAGTATGAACTTCCTTAATGGTTTACGACTCTGTTTAAAGTTTGTCTTCTCCAATACCACAATTCCAACAGTGTCAGTTCATTTTAGATTTCATGTTGCCGCCTTAGTATAGTAAGTTTCATAAAACACAAATTTTTTGTCAGTCCTAATTGACACTTTCTCTCTACTTTTACTACTCTTTACTTTCTAGAGGGTCTCGAATAAAAAAATAATATTTGTTTTCAATATGATGTTTTATGAATTAGTAAATACTGTAAATTTTTAAAAACATTTAACATGCATATAACAAGTATTGCAATTCAGCTCCTGGGTCAAAGAAGTCCATCTCGATTAGGTTTATCGTACAGCTTTTCTGATCTATTGAGAAAATGATGATATGTCTTCTTGTTTTGCTACTAGACATAATTATAGCTTGATATTGCGCATGATTTGTCGAGATCTCCTTTTGACAGTTGCTCTAGAAGTAGACCCGGACATTGGGTTGCAATTTTCTTAGAAATAGTACAAAATCAAGTCTGTTGATCTTTCACCGATGTAGATAAGTTTTTTGTAACTTGGAAGTGATTTTTTTCCAATATTGCTGAACTCACTTTGAACTTTCATTCATAAATCAACTATGTAAGAAACTTGTGGAGAGGGCTTTCTGGGACGCAAGAAAACATGGGCAGCGTATACTTCTTCTCCACACGCCAAGTAGTTTTTGTTTTATTTTTAATTTAATGTCGTATCAACTTCTAGGTCATTAGCGACCATTATTGCTCGTAACGGTATGGTAACTCTGAGGATGACACGAGATGATGATGATGATAGGGATGTGAAAGGACGAACACAATACAACCACGCCCGAGGCGGGACTCGAACCCGCGATTCGTCGATCCGAGATCGCTACGACACTACTGCCTTGTGCGACCTCTACCACCGTATCGGCTACGTAGTTCCGTGTATTTTTAGACGAAAACAAACGCAATAAAAGAAACACAAAACGAAGAAAAACGGAGATCCTCCGCGTGTCAGGACTGCTGTCGCTCGCCGCTGTGTTGTTGTGGGTTGATTGCGTACCATCGCCTTCGACTAAGGTCATTAGTCTCGTAAATGTAGTGCATGCTTTATCACGCGATGTGGCGGTGACCTTCCTTCGGTAGATGACGAGATCCGGCGCCGACCTACCCGCTACCTACTGTTTTTTCCCTAACCAAGTATCTCCCACTGTGAGTGACCGGCGCAGCCGGGACCACATATGTCTCGCGGCATGTGTTGTAGTGTAGTGCGTGTAAGTGTGTGAAAGGGGTTAGGATAGGACAAGGAAGAGGAAGAAAAGATCGCGCGCGGTCCGTGGCCGGTTTGTTAGGGTACCGTCATTCGCCTGGTGTTGAAGGGAGAAACCTCGGAAAAGTACCAATCAGAGCAGCTAGAGCTCTTCTCCAGTCGGGGGCTGAATTCGACCTGGCTGACAAGCTAGTGTCGAATTCGAAGGCTAGTATCTAAATTCCTACCAGCGTCGGGTCTCGAAGCCTAGGACCTCCCAGTAAGAGACACTGAAGTGATACGCCAGTTGCAGGTTACACTTCTCCCCCACACGCCACGCACAGTTTCTAGTATTTATAGACGAAAACAAAAGAAAGAAAAGGAAAAGCAAGACGAAGAAGAATCTCAACGGCGGCCCTCCGCGTGACGTGACTGCCGTCGCCGGCCGCCGCCGTGTTGTTGTGTGGCAACGGGGGCGGGGCGGCATTCGCCTCACGCATGCGCCGTTGCTCACGCGCCGCGCGTTGCCCCTGTGACGTCACTGGGCCTTGACCGCGTCTCCGCGCTCCTCCCCCACGAGTCCTTTTCCCTTTCGCTTTGGCGACGACAAAACAACTTCAGCAATAATGATAACGTTACTTAATAATAATAATAATAATAATAATAATAATAATAATAATAATAATAATAATAATAATAATAATAATAATAATAATAATAATAATAATAATAATAATAATAATAATAATAATAATAATAATAATAATAATAATAATAATAATAATAATAATAATAATAATAATAATAATAATAATGCCGATCAGATGGCCGAGATCGCTAAGGCAGTAGTGACGGAGTGGTTTCGGACCAGAAGATCGCGGGTTCGAGTCCCGCCTCGGGCATGGATGTATTTGTGTATGTCTGTATGTGTTGTCCTTTCACCCCCATCATCATCATATCATCACTTCATCTTCCATACCCCCAGGGCTAACAACCGTGGGGGATAAAATCTCGGATCCAGCTAAAATGCTGGTCCCCCAAAGAATTGTCGCAAGCACCTGCCACCGTGATAATAAATAAAAACTGAGCCACGGTAAATGCAGGATGCTTGCTTGCGTGGTCCTAGTTGGCCGATTAACGAAAAAATAATAATAATAATAATAATAATAATAATCGTAACAATTTTACTTTCACCCCCTATTAGGGAGTGAATTTTAATAAAATGTATTTTTTCTTTGAACTTAAGAACAATGCCTTTTAGCATAGACATTATTTTATGTTATGACAAAAAGGAAATGACAAATTTTATATGACTTTTTTTGGCATTTTTGACCGATTTCGACTAATAAGGTTGTTTTTTTAATTTTCCCTTAAATTTTATTGCATTTTTCGCTTATTTCATCGATTTTAATAGTACTTGCTTCAAATAATATTTACAAAATGCAACTATGTTCTCCACAGAATTCATGACTAACTTTTCCTGTACATTTTATTGCATTTTTCGCTTATTTCATCGATTTTAATAGTACTTGATTCAAATAATATTTACAAAATGCAACTATGTTCTCCACAGAATTCTTGACTAACTTACTCGATTTCTATGGTTAAAAATTGTAATGTCAGCCCTCGTGAGTATGTAATCTAAGGTTCAAGTGACGATTGTCCAGCGCTGATGTCAGTTGGCCAATTTCGGGATAACTAAAGAAGACAGATTTGCTGGTAAAGAACTGACCCACCCAAAAGTTTGCAAGCTGAGTGCACTTAGGTGGAAGTAAAAAGCCTCGATTATATCAGTAACATATCCAACAACTTGAGTTGTTCATTTCAACTAGTTTTGATCCAATTTTTTACATTTTTAAGATATTTTAAGAACATTATATCATTTTTGGTGATTTTTTATGACATCAAAATCCGCCCTCTAGTTATAATTAAATATTAATTATAATTATTATTATTAATATTAATATTATAATCTCTATTAATAATATAATCTCTAAGGAACGGCATCAATAGATGTTGCTCATAACCTGTGTACCAAGTTAGGGCTCAGAAACTTGTAATTTGTCAAAGTTTGCATCTTACACAGGCACTCACACTTTTCGTTTCAATGACTCAGTGACTTCAGTCAAAAGCATTTTAATAATTCGGCTTCAAAATATTGGACCGCTTACAAAACATTTGCTCTATATTCCGAATCGGTGAGATGAAATGTCAATCAGGAATAAAATAAAACGGTACTTAGTCAACCAATCATGACGTTTTCGAATAATAAAATGTTCTTTGAACGACATCAGCATTGTCGTATTGCATGTTTATAAAACTGTATTCGATGTAAGTATAAGTAAAAGAAAACTTTATAATAATAACTACGCTTTATATCTACGAATGCTCAAAATACGATTCAGTGATAAAAATAATGTTCCATAAATTTACGAGACTTCAATTGCGAGCTTCAGTGTTCCAATTTTATGCATGTATACATCGTAAGTAGTTATTTTAGTCAATAGAATTGGATTCACGAAAATTCAATTCAGATACATAAGTTCCACCATTTGTCTCAAACACTGCCAAGTTTTTTAATTATTCAATTTACGCTATTTTATGGCATTTACGACTCCTTGAAGAGAAGCAAAAATTTCGTAATTGCTGCGTTGCACGTCAAGCCGTTTCGAGCAGTGGTATTGAACGTCATTTGCAAGAAAATTGCATAAATGGCGCCGTTACATACAAGAGCGGCTTTCACCTTCAAACCGAGCTCCACTTCTGTCACTTTCTGCAGAGTGCACAACAGCAGTTGCAAGACGCAGTTGCCGTTTACATGACAACTGATCGACAGATCTCTAGACCACAGGAGCACAAAGGCCCGATTTTGGCCCATCGACGGAGAGCTGTTAAAACCGCGTCGTGTGCCCTACGAGAGCAAGGAAATTTGACAAAGTACCCGAAGTTCCAGGTGCTCTTTCACTTTCCTGCGGTTTGGATTTAGAAAAACTGACTCGGCTTGATTGGTTATTTCGTGTTTCCGGGCGCGTCAGTTGCTATGGTCATTAGTCCCGTAAGTGTAGTGCATGTATTAGTCGCGTAAGTGTATTGAACTCTCTATTGTAGTTCTCATACACGAGGTAGAGTTATGTACTCTCTCGTTGGAACATAAGATTCGGCGACGACCTATATGTCGGCTTGCTGGGTTTTTTTTCTTTCCAGCTGTCTCACTTAGCTGTGTACCTTCCTAGTCAGCATAATTTCTAAACTCCATACTGGTCTGCCGGCATGTGAAGTCGCGTTGTACGTGTGTGTGTGTGTGTGTGTGTGTGTGTAGGTAGGTAGACGGAATGGAAGGGGCAAGGATGACGAAGGAAACATTGCGCGCGGTCTGTGGGCCATTGCGAGGGCATTGGTGCGGCATTCGCCTGGTGTTGATCGTAAAAGCCACGAAAAACTACCGATCAGAGCAGTCGCCCGCTAGATTTCTCCTTCAGATAACGGCTGAACACTACCTAGCTATTTGGATAGTTTCGAAAATCCGCTACTGATGGGAATCGAATCCTATGGCTCCCCGATCAGAGTCTCTGAAAAGACAGTGGCATTAGTGGCTCTGAGCTTAACTCAGCCCGTCTCTTCCTTGTTATAACCTCAACGAGTTTCGTATTTCAAGTAATCTTCTTTGTTCTTCCAATTCCAATATATTTAAATTTTCTTCATATAAAATTATATAATTTACACCATTCCATTATTTTGTATGATAATAATGTTATCACTTTTGCATAAAATACTGTTTCGTGCCAACTGTTTTGAATACGAGTATTAAAATACTCTTTATGTGTCTGCACTGGCAGCGATAGACAGTGGCAATATTGCACACATACCTGGTGAGAATTCCAGATCTTTACTAGAGGCTGCCCCAGCTAGGGGGTGCCCCGCTGGGTGAGATAACTAGAGGGGGAAAACCCGCCATCCGACGAATATTCGGCGCCGGGTCTCTGGTTTCACTTACTTGATTAATGACTGCATATGTTAAGGAATCAATTGATTCTTGTATTTTTATGCATTTATACATCAGTACCATTCTTAAAAGAAAATTTTTATTACCTCATAGCATTTTCTTCGTGGATAAGTTGCATCACGCTATTTGGCATTGATTTAAGAAGCTTTAATAACATATTAATAAATCCATTGCCCGCAACATACTGAAACTAGGATCATGCATCATGAGTCCTTTTGTGAAATTGACGAGATTTGCAAGTCTCACACTGCGAATACCACACTTGTTTTCTATTGGATTAATGCCAGAAGAGTTATCCACAACTCCTATCACGTGAACAATATTAAAATGAAAGAATTTCTTCACTTTCTTTGAGGTATGGCAAGGAGCCATTATCTTGAGCAAATATCTACCGGTGTTAGGAGACGTTTTCTCTGTGACTCTCCTCCTCAGAGTTTCCAAATACTACTAGCATATTGATACAGATTTGGGATATTCTTTAGAATGAAGTAAAAACGTTAAACTAAAGTCAGCTTTACGGGGTTTGGTCCGTAGGAGCAAAAAATGTTTTAACACATAGTTGTTTGAAAACGTTTCGGAAAATGTATTTCCATCCTCAGGGCTATACAATATGAGAAAGAGACAAGAAAATTATATAAGGTCACAAAAACGTGTCAGACACTGTTATCTATATGTACGCTTGTAAACAATTTAGAAGTAATTAATTCATGATTACCATATCTGCCATTCACATATACGAATTCCTTCTAAATTGTTGTCAACTATATCTAGATAGAGTTAGTATCTGACGCGTTGCTTTTTGGGCTTATATAATTTTCTTGTCTGTTTCTCAAATTGTATAGTCCTGAGGATGGGAAATACATCTTCCAAAACTTCTGCAAACAACCAGGTGTTAAAACATTTTTTACTTCTATTGACCAAGCCCCGTAAACCTGACTTCAGTATTTTATCAGTATATTTATAGTCGTTACGAGTTCTCAATGTAAAAAAATAAATAAACAAGGTAACTTAAAAAAGGTTTAATTTAAATAATTTAAGGTTTAATTTAAAAAGTGTCAATGTAATTCATATAAGAATTTATGCATATGTTAGAATTGTCAGACCCATTTTACTACGCAGTAATTGCTCATTTTCTTTAGCAATAAGCCAAAGTAAAAACAATTAACTAAACGGATCTACAATGTTTTCAATTTTATTTTATTACAATGTCAATACATTTTAATATCGTCAAGCTGGAATTATTGTACGATTTTCTACTAGGGTATACTTCTGATTACGAAAGCAAACTTGTAAAATCTCTCCATGTGTAGAGTTCATTGTTATGTGCTCTATTAATTTAAATGTAAGATGAATTTTATCTAAATGAGCGTTTTTTTCAAATGTATTTTTCATCACTCTAACTATATGTTAGGGTTTATTTCATATTGTTTCCGTTCCAACTTAAGAATTTTGATTTTTCATATTTAGAGTAAACATGAAACGTATTGTTTAAATAATTCAGTTTTTACTATTGAAAATAACTGAAATAAAAAGAATTGAATATAAATATGTTTAGGTAGACCTTCTCCAAGGAAATTCAGTATTTCCGTTGAATTAACTTACAAGATAAGGATTTAAATCAGACTGCGTCTGATTTTCTGTATTATCCGTTTTGACAATGATTTGGGAGTCTAAACCACGGGCTAAATTTATATGAAGCTATTAGTTTAAATATAATGAATACTGATAATAGTGTTATATTATTACCATTAATATAATTGTAGCTGGGTTTTGCCCATAAATACTGAAGCATGGGAAAATCGGGAATGTCAAATTCACAAAGCACAAATTCACATATCATTTTTATTTAACATTAAATTGTGACAATGGTTTCACAATACAAAAATAAATTATGTCACAAACAACAAAAACGTAAAAACATTTAGTGAAATGGAAGACTTAACAAACTGAACGTCTAGTACGTGTTCAGCGGATTTAATGAACCGCTTTCTTTGAAAGTTTTGGCACCGTGACAATCGCCTCACGTGAATCTAATCTCATTGAACGCATTTCACTTAAAACATCTGCGTTGGTTTCTGTGAAGTTCTACCGACTACTATAGCGAAAATGCTGTTCAGTGTTTCAGTTTAAAAAGTTGTGTGAGATAATTTTAAAATCCTGGAAACATTCTAATACGTATGACAAAGGTAGAATGCGAACATTATTACAAGTATGCGTGAAAAAATCGTGAACTGCTGGAATGAAAGAGATATTCCGTGATGTTTAGCTTCTTAGGTATTACGATAACGAAGTGCCAGCATATAAGAATTTTACAAGTTATTTGAGTTAACTATACAATCACGAAATATTAGTGCGAGTTTTCTCACAAAGAAGATAAACATAATAGCATTTGACTTTTCCAAATTTTGATGTTTGCAATAGTTATAATACGTTATGGTTTGAATTACACATATATTTACATATAATTAGGATTATGTAATTATTCGAATAATACGATTATTCGAATTATCCATTCATTCGAGTTATCAGGGTATTCGAATTATAAGATTATCATGTATTTGATTAAAAATTCGCACATTTCTAATTTTCCAATGTCACGCTATCTAAGCGTCTACTGCAATTGGAAACCTTAGTTTGACAGTGATGTATTTTTCATTTTCGTTGTGGGTGGGTGTGTTTGTATATCAATTTATTCTTTTTCTTTTTCTCGACCACGCTGCCCAATACTGTGTTCGCAAACAGCATTTCTCCTGGGTTAAACTCAACGTGCTAGAATATACTACATAGAGTGGCTGAAGCGCCTCCATCTTTGAAGCAAATCGATGCTTTTTTTCCGCCGAGTCAAAGCTGCGCCCGCTGGGGAAAAAAGTATTCTAGCATTATGTTAGGCGCTGGTTACGGACGGTTACACCCAGGTTACACCGCCACTCGTATGTTTTGATTTCCAAAAAAACATGACGGGCACCAGTACGGCGAGCCTCCATCGATAGCGCTGAAACTATAGGAACAGCCACTCTATGTAGTATATTCTAGCTCGTTGGTTATACTGCATCCTACAATCGCCGCATCCAAACTTGAACGTAAGGCTGAATATGAATTCTTCCCCATCCCGAAACACTGTATTTCTCGGAGGCAAGTTTTCTAGCAAAGAATCTCTCTCCCAGTCCCAACCGACCATCGCGTCGTGGTGGTTCAGCCGAAGTAGGCGGCGGTGAGCCCCGGGTAAGGCAGCGGGGCGGCGGCGGCTGCGGCCGGGTGCGCCTTGGCGGCGTGGGCGTAGGGGAACGGCGCGTGGGCGAGGGCGAAGGGCGAGGCGGGGGCGGCGGCGGCGTAGCCTCCGAACAGGGCCGGGGCGCCGTGGGGGCCGGCCAGGGCCAGCGGCAGCGGGGCGGCGGCCGGCGCGGGCAGCGGCACGGGACCGTAGGCCGACGCGGCGAACGCCGGCTTGTGCAGGTAGGGCGCGGGCGCTGCGGACACGCACGACCAAAACGGTTACACCACCAATAATAATAATAATAATAATAATAATAATAATAATAATAATAGCAACAGAAGTAAAAACAACAATAATATTTATTGAAGGAAATCATTGTCAAGTCGTGGTTTTGTAAAATTATGTTTATCGTATTTTTGATAATCAAATTATATTCCTTTTTATTTAACAAATTCTTTGTTAAAAATAAGAAGAATTAACTAAAAAATAATAGTTACAATCTGTCTTTATACGGAGCGACAGTCCGCAAACGGGTCAGGGCCTAAGGGTTAAGGGATGAGTGTGATTAGCACGAAGATATCTCTTACGCTGCGTTCTGGTCTTCTCAAACTGAGAAGTGAGCTTTCTCATCGTCACACAACAACATATACTGACGCATTGCAAGGAAAACGCACACTATAATCTTACCCGACAGGAAATGGAACCTGGGTGAGTTCATGGAAAGCACGCTGACCTATAAGCTAAACCGCGAGGGCAATAGCTACAGTACATTATAAATAATAATAATAATAATAATAATAATAATAATAATAATAATAATAATAATAATATTTTATATTTACCTCCTGGTGACAGTTGTAAGCTTAACAATTGCTAAGAAACAGTTTTGCTTTTCGCAATTACCAAGCACTGTTGTATCCCTACAGCTACTTAGCAGAAATCATTTTTATAAATCATTTTTCACTTTTCAAGGAATTGACTGCCCCAGTCGGGAACGGGCGTATACCGGGAGATCCAGGTTCGTTTTCCAGCTGGGGAGGTCAATTCTTTGAACAATCAAACATTATTTATAATAATAATTCAAATAATAATAATAATAATAATAATAATAATAATAACTAACTGAACTCGAGCAATTACATCGCACAATAGTACGAGTAGAAAATTTACAACAAAAAAGTTCTACATATGCAAAATATGCGTAAATTCGAAAACCCCCAATATATTGTTTCATGACGTTTTGTACTTACTCTGAAAGATTAATGAAATAACGGAGGTTTACCAATTCTGAAGAAATGCTGTTCACGATGAAAGCAGAGTTAAACGTGTTTCTGAAGATGGAATTGAAATGTTTTGTTTTTACGAAAATCAGTACACGTATGTTTCTAGAGCATCATATCAGTATATCGTGCTATTCGCCTTCATTCAAAAACACCGCAAATAATTATAATCACTTGGAATTCTTCGTAAAAGGGAACACTACGTTTATAAACCCGCGCTACAATTTTGGATTAAAAACAAATCTTGGGCTTACAAAATTCGTCATCTGCCAATTCACTAACTATAACATGCTTGCTCGCGCTACGAAACGTCGAATGTTTCTGGTAAATCAATTGCAACTCGCGCATCGAAGCGACCATCTACAGTTAGTGGACTTAAAAATGACGTAAAGAACAAATGGTGGCAGTTGAGCGTTCATTGTATTAATGTAAAAGATACTATTAAAAATTATTGCTTATACTAAATAAGCGGTTAGTAATAGGTAGCAATAGCACATATGGGACCCACTACTATTTATTTAAAGCAAAAATCTCAAAATTTGGTTGAATGAAAGACTCAAATTTCCTTACGAACAAAAACCATTAGACTTTTAAATATTATAACTACATGATGATAATAATAACATTAACTACATGGTGCCTTAGAACAAATGTTACAAACGTCAAGGGATCAGACGGTTCGAAAATGATCACATTTTGCCAATGAACACATATAGTGGGAAATAGAATATAACTGAGCTACACGTATGACTTGTCTCAGAATATCAGGAAACTGCTTATGCACAGGATTTTGGCAGGTTTCGTTCCGTTTAGGTCAAGGTGATTTCATTTACCTGCCGAACATCTGTGCAGATGGGTTTGCCTAAATATCAGTGGTAAATGTCACTTGTATCCGTTACAACTCTATTACAAAGTCTGTAACATTTAGTCTTGGAGAGCCTATATTATAACTAATATAGTTATAGCAACAATAGCAATGTGTATCAATAACTCCTTTACGTTCTTCTTTCACTATCTCTCCCTCTCTCATTGACCCTACAGTCTTCCTCTTTCCCGACACTTTCCTTGCACCCTCTCTACCCAAACCATATCTTCTTGCTGTTTCCCTTTTTTTCACCTTTCGGAACTCTTTTATTCTTTCACTGATTTCCTTCTCTTACTAAATCTTATCTCCTTCCCTTTCTCCCTCTGCTTCTTCCTGACAATCTCACAAACTTCCTCTTTTTCTCAGTTAACCCTCTCTCTTTCCCTCTTCCTAAATCTCCCTTTTCTTTTTCAATCTCCCTCTCCCCCTTTCGACCACTTTGACGCCTTTTCTCTTCCTCTGTCGCTTTTTTATTTATTATCTCTCCCTACGTTAACCTTTGTCACCCAAAGTCTCCCATAATATCACCCGTTTCACACGTTATTTCTCTCCCTATTCCATTAACTATCTCCTCAGTCTATTTCATTTATAATCCCTTCTTCCTTCCGTATCTGCCTTCCTCTTTCAAATCCTTGCTCTCATCCTCTCCACCTACCTTTCCCTCTTGCATTTTCGCTCTGCCGCTCTAAGCTGATGTTTCGCTATTTCTAACAATTCTTTCATCTTCCTCTTCCATCGCCGCTCCCCCTTACTCTCAGCTTACATCACTCCCTCACCACTTTGAATGACTTCCAAATTCACTCTCCTTGCCTCCTTAGATTTGTCTGCCACACATTGTATCTCTCTCTTTCACCGTTTCTATCGTTTTTACACCATCGGTCTTTTCTTAATCCTACTTCACACACGCGCTCTCCCCCTCTTTCACCATTGCCCTTTCTCGCTCTCACTACATCATCTTTTTGCATTATTTCTCTTTCACCTCTTTTTTACCTTTTCTACCCTCTTACTTCTTCGACCTCCCTCAGTCTATCTCCCTTCTTCATCATCTCTCTTTTTTAATTTCATCCTCTCCCATAATATTTCTCATTTCATGCTCCAATTTACTCTCTCACACACACACACACACACACACACACACACACACGCACACAGAAACACACACGCACACACGAACACATAAAATCTCTCGCTCTCTTCCTGGCACCTTTTTCACCATCCATCACTATTCCTGTCAGTCGTTTTCTCTCTTGCGTCCATTCCCACATCCAATTTCACCCTCCGTTTGACCTCACGCAACCACTTCTCACTATTTCTTCCCTCTCTCCCAATTCTATCTTTTTCACCATCCATCACAATGTCTCTCCCACTCTATCTCTTTCAACCCCTCCCATCACCATTAATGTCGTTCGCATTTCCCAGTCTCTCTCTCTTCAATTCCCCCTCCCACAATCTCTTCATTCTCTCTCTCTCTCTCTCCCTCTCTCCGTCGTGCGTACCTAGCGCGACGGAGGGCACGTGGTGGTGGTGCAGCGGCAGGCGAGCGTAGGCGGCAGCGGGCAGCGCGTGCGAGAGCAGCGGGGAGCCGGCGGCGGGGACGGCGGCGGCGTAGGGCCCGGCTGCGACGCCGTGCGGCGCCACCCCGGCGCCCGCGGCGGCGCCCAGCCCCGGCGCCGCGTAGCCCCCGGCCACGGCCAGCGCCGGCGCGCCGCGCTTGCTCTTCTCGGCCTCCTGCGGCGCGCCGCCCACCGGCGTCCAGGTGGCCGAGCACGGCCCCGCCACGGCGCACGCGGCCGCCGCCAGCACCTGCCACACAAACACGCGCACACAGGTTAGAAGGCGGTGACATGACGAAGAGGCGAAACGCCATGCTAATTAGCAAACCTCGGAACTCCTTATTCACTCCCCTCTTTTCTGTTTACTTTCATGATAAAATGTAATCATGAAAGAAGAGTAATAAATGAAAGTGAATAACAAATCCAGCACATTAAATAATTTGAGTTCCCCCAATCTTTACAAGTTCAACAAGAAACTTTTGCTAAACTAAAATTTTGCTTCCTAGCTATGTCTATTCTTTCCATTGCGAAACTGTCTGCTTTACTCTCAGATTTCTCGATAATATATCCATCCAACAATGAGAGTGTTGTGAATCGAAAAATGGATGGTCAATCGAAATACATACAAACGCTATCTGTTCAAAAACACTTATCAAAAACGCTCATCGCCCTCTAACGAACGTTTAAAGAATTTTTCTCACTATAACGTTGGGTGCTGTGACAAAATGGTAAAATTATATAAGTCACTTTTTCATGACATGAGACACAAAATGACATAAATCACTCTTGCGTGTTAATGTTTAGAAGCACACAAAAGGTGCATTTCTCTTGTAGTTGATGAAAAACCAATGGTGGCAAATTGCAGTAAGGCAAAAGCCGCAGAGTAATTTTTCATGACATTTTGATAATAAAAATGGCTGTCATAGAAATTTTTTTTAAAGTTACTTATAACAATTTGCCATTTTAGCACAGGTGGACTCTCTATCAGGGAGGTTGCAAGAAGTGACCCTCTTCACACTTCGCTGATACAAAGTTAGTCGCTCAATCAACTGAAGAGCCTCACAGCTAAACATTGTTCTGCCTTCCAATGTAAAATGAAAGTTAATTTTAAAAAAGGCTATCTGATCGACATGGATGTCGCATGCCTAGAGGCATCGCCACGGACGGAGGGGGGAAGAGGCGAGGGTGTTGCGAAGAACGGCACTGCCGGCACCTGCCCCACTACCTCACACACAGCGGCGGTCGAAGCAATGGAACGGATGGCAACCACCAGCGCCTGCCGCACATCCAAGCACAGAGGATACAGGGTTATGGAAAGGTCGGGCGACCGCCGACAGCTGTCACATCACCACACGTGTTCTCGCGTTAGAGGCCAGTGGAAAGGATGCTTACTCCTAGCACCTACCACACTACCACACAGAAGTGAGAGGGCAATCTAAAGCACTGCCAACAGCTGCTACACCCATGCGTTTTATATTCAATTAATATTCGGGATATCAAACATTTAAAATTCGCCCTATTCCTTATTTAAGATTCGACCTATATCTTAGAATTGGAAAAAATGGACCTACCACACTACCACAGTAAGAGAGCAATGTAAAGCATTGCCGACACCTGCTACACCCATTCGTTTTATATCCAATTAATATAAGGGATCTAAAACATTTAAAATTCGTCCTATTTTACCTTAGACTGGAAAAAATGGACCTACCACACTACCACAGTGAGAGAGCAATGTAAAGCACTGCCAACATCTGCTACATCCATGCGTTTTATATCCAATTAATGTAAGAGATCTAAAACATTTATAATCGTCCTATTTTACCTTCAGAATAAGTAAGATTCGGAAGTAGGTTTGGCGGACTACAATACATCTTACAGTATTTTAGAGTCCGAGAAAATTTAAAATTCAATCTAACAAAACGTAGACATATTAATAAAATCGGACACACACTGGATGTTTAATGACAAAATCACAAAGACGTTAGACCCGTCTTTCACGGAGATTAAGGCTTAGCGAGCTGAGGGAGAATATCAATAAATTCTAACGTTATTTCGCGTATTAATCATTGAATGGCGTAGTTACAAAAATGTATGACTACATGTCTTCTCAAGGGAGGGCGGTTGGATGGCCGGAAGGATTACAGTGAGAAAAGCAACACTCATTTAGAGTTGGAATTGGAGGAAAATTTGCATTTGTTCTAAATTGGCAGTTACAATCCCTTCCCAGAAAAAAATAGGATTCGTTATACCTCAACTTTTATAATTTTATTAAATTTAAAATTCAACTTCAGTAGACATAGCGGGTTGGAGAGCATATTAATAAAACGGAACCCTGTTCCTCCTAACAAAGGCGCTTTGCGTACTCAGTATGTCGTAGGACTGCAGGCCTGCTAGGGCAGTTCACTAGGCTGAAGAACGCATATACTTGTGGGGGAAGTTTCTGATAAGATATGATTACTATTTCGTGAAATACTTAATTTGTTCCACTTTATCTTAGGATTCGGGAAAATTTTCAATTCAACTCTATGGTCCAGAGCATGTGAATACATTTGGATACTGTTTCGCGCGTTGTAAGTTCCTTGGATTAGGATTATTTTCAAATGTATTACTAGGATTCCTGAATCGTGGAAATTTAATATTCGTCCTAAACTACCTTCGATTCGAAGATGTTGAAGAATGAACCTAACTAGGCCTACCGGGTATCAATAAATTCCGACACTCTTTCGCACACTGGATGATCGCAGAATGGCATACTACCGTGTGAGAAAGCTCAGGGTATGATATCTCTGCAGTGCCTCTGACTCGAATGTCCTAAAGTTCGAGCACCGATGATGGCATATTTAGTGCACTAGTTATATGGCTATATCGAATTCAATCGCTGTCTGGAGGGTAATTCTAGCGACCGGCTGCTCTGATCGGTAGTTTTCCGTTGTTTCTCTGATCAGTACCAGGCCAATGCTGGAGCAGTACCCTATCAAACAAACCACGGCCCGCGCGCGATCTTTCCTTCCCATTCCTTGTCCTACCCTCACCCCTTACACACACACTAACATGCACTACACTACCTCGCATGACGGGAGGCCAGTCGGTAGCTTAGAGCGTGTCCCGACTGGGGCGGCGCCCCGCTAATGGGCACTAACATGTACTACACTACCTCGCATGACGGGAGACCAGTCGGTAGCTTAGAGCGTGTCCCGACTGGAACGGCGCCCAGCTAATGGGAGATACCTGGCCGCGGGAAATCCCTGTTGTAAGTCGGCACTGGATCCCGGCATCCAGCGGGTAAGCACTCCGTGATTACAAAGCATGCACTGCACTTATGGAACTAAAGACGATAGCAGATGACGTGCGCGGACGCGTCTATCAAGTCACCGCATGGCGTACTCACAAAGACGTAGGACTGCATGTCTGCTCGGGCGGAGGAGGGAGGTCAGCTGGCCGGAAGGAACACTGTGCGGAAGACGACCGCCCCGGGCGGTTTTATACCCGCCCGCCCCGGGGCGCTTTTCCCCGCCCGCTGGGCGTCCGCCCGCTCACGTGCGCCCGCCCGCCCGCCCGCCGGCGATTTCTTCTCGTGAAAGTCACGGTCGCGCTCGCGGCTCCACGCGCTGCCTGGCATTCGAAAACGCGGCGGCAATTCGGTTTTCGGACGAATGATACATTTTCCCAAATCCAAAGCTCAAAAGGTTCGGGGCGAGCAAATTATAAAAGTAACCACATGCGACCGGCAAAGGTGGCTCAGGGCATCAACTGTTGTCACTGCAGAGTCCCTGACCGGGAGGATTAAGGGTAATCCGGCGGTGGCGGGATTTTGTACTCTAGCTAGGTGTGTATTCATCCACTGTTTGAAGGAGAATTCTAGCGGCCGGCTGTTCCGATCGGTAGTTTTCCGTGGTTTGTCCCATCAACAGAAGGCGAATGCCGGAGCAGTACCCTAACAAACGGGCCACGGATCCCGCGCGATATTTCCTTCCTCCCCCGCGTCGTATTCTCAGCCCTCACTTACCCACACACATATTTCGCATTTCCTGACTGATGGATTAATTTTAATGTTTTGTACTATGGTAACGGAAATAATCTCCACAAAAGTTTTAATAATTTTTATTAATAATTTTCTAGAGTTAACTTTCGGGAAAACACTTTTCCCATCCTGCTGCCACCTAGCTATAACCAGCATGTTTTGCCGTTTTCACATTTTTTGACCATGTTGTGAACATTCATGGGAGATCCACGTTGCTTGAACAAGATCCACTGAGGATGGGAAAAGTGTTTTCCCGAAAGTTAACTCTAGAAAATTATTAATAAAAATTAATAAAACTTTTGTGGAGATTATTTCCTTTACCATATTATGGATTACCACAAGATATCTGCTACCATCACGGAATTTATGTTTTGTACTTTTGTCTAGTGGACATTTGCTGTAACGAATCGACCGATTGTTTCAATTAGATAACGTTAGATCTATTCTCCTTGCAATGGAGAGCTGGCGCGCTCCTCACAACTCCTTTCCGAGAACGTATTTTGCATGTATTGGCGCGATCGTGTATTTACTTTCTAATTCGATTCTGAGAATTTTGCGGGGGATTTTCGTGGCGCATTTGATTCATTGAACCAGAGAAATCAAAAACTCTCTAAGTCCAGGCATCAATATTTTACAGGAGAAAAAAAACAAACATTTTTTTTCTCTCAATAGTCAGTGATGTTATCCAACTCCTATTAAAATTGTACAAATTTATTCTATATTTTGTAACTAAAGGATTCTAACCGGATTCTCGTGGAATTGGATGAAACTTTGGCAGAAATTTAAATTACGGAACGGACGTCATTTTAGTAATTGTTTTATTTTGCTCGAAATTCCACGTTTGGGGGGTTACTGCACGATATTGCACATGTTAGATAATGCAGCCTGAAAATTGCACATGTTGGTATTTTATTGGACGAATTTGCAGAATTCATAGTTTTATTCCATAAAATATAATTTTAATATTATCAACTTGTTTTGATCAATTTTTTTAAAGCTTTCAAGGAAGAAAAAAGTTTTTATGACATGATCCAGCAGTGCATTCTGTGAACTCCGAGTGCCGTTGAATATGAATCAATTCTATATTTTGTTGCCCTTTGAACTGAGCATCTGTACCGTTCATGATGCCTATTGTCTAAATTTTCTTGTTATTATTCTAAATTGTCTAAAATTTCTGAGTTATTGCAACAGGGATAGTAGGTCCGCGACCCTTGGTTGCTCAGCCAACGCTATGATCGGGGTCTATCTTCCCAATCGCATCATATATTCGTTTTGTAAGTCTTCGCTGTACTTACCAACACAAGACGGCTTGCGCGAGTCACATTTGACCTTACGTCCGGGCGCAGAGCTTAGTGGCAAGCTGCACTGCGTTTCAAATTCATTGAATTTCTAGGAACAGACGTTGTCCTGCGAGATACAAGAGAGAATGAACCCAGTTTTGACAGCTTTTATCGGCATGCACACGTACGTCAGAGTGAGGCGCACAGACAAGTATATATTAGAAGTAGAACGAAGGTATTCCTGTTTGAAACTTATTAGTTGACAGAAGGTATAATACCTCAAAAAAATAATTTGAAATTATACTTAATTGTAAATTATAATGAAAAAAAAGTACATTTCTTCTGTAATTTAATTATTTTTGATTTCTGAAACTATATTTGTATTTACTTTTTTGTTTTTATGCTAATTTAATTTTGTGTGGGAATATTTAAAATGTCAAAAATTGTTGAAACAATATATTAAACTTAATTATAATAAAAATACTAAAAGTATAATTTTTCATTCACTTTGAATATCGCATTCAAAATATAAAAATAAGTTGATAAGTGGATTAACTGGAGTTTTAGGCTACGTAAAAACCGATTTGCAAAGTCTTCATCATTTTATTGCATGTTGCACTTTTGTTTTTACTGCTAGATTTGAGAGAGTTTTACCTATTAAAAATATATATTTATAACCTTCAATATTTTAAATCTTTTTATAAATTGCACATAAATATTTGATAAAAATTGGTTTAAACATTCTCCAAATAGTTTCACCAAAAAGTGATGTTAGTGAGTTTTTGTTCATCCAGTCAGTGATTGAATCCGACCTAGCAATATATCTAGCTAGTATCGAAAGTTAATCAAAATCCATCGCGAATCTCAACCTGTCAAAAATTACACTTTTACCTGTAATTATCAAAGCAAATATTTTATTTGTTAATTACATAGATAATAACAAAATGTGAAGACTTTCCTCACGTGAAATAACCGCCACAAAACCAAAACCCTCGATGTGTGGTAAGCACATCATGTGTCCGAAATCTCATTCCGACAGTGAACAACCTGTCTGAAAGACAACTTCTATTAAATTATCATCCCTCTAAACGACCATTTTTTTTTCTTAGAATTGACACAGAATCCCTTGTACTGTATGTAAATCGTACCCCTGGTAAAGGCTACTCCTCTCCTCCACCACCAACCAGACCCTCAAAGCAAGTTTTCTTAATTCACCCTTTTTAAGAGACCACTTCCAGGAGAACTGTAAGAATTGATTACACCAACTTTGCAGTAGTGAAAATTGAAAATGACGTTATATACGGCATTCGCGCGACGTGTCTTGTGCCAGAACTTAAGTCCTCGAGGAAAACGGGTCGGGCAAAGGGAGCTCTGGGCATCAACTGTCATTGCAGGTCCTAGGTTTCGACGAATTCTGACGGTGTCCTGATCTTCCACACTAGCTAGACAACTAGATGGAATTTAGGCGCTGTCTGGATGATAATTCTATCATCCTTCTTCGACTTCTCTGATCGGGTGTTTTCGTTGTTTCAGTACCAGGCGAATGCCGAGGCTAACAAACGGTATGCCTAACAAATGGGCCACACGGACCGCGTGCAATCTTTCCTTTCGTTTCCTTGTCCTATCCTCACCCCCTTACTTACACACTCTCACTCTTACATGCTACCACAGTTGTCGGGAGACCAATCAGGAGCTTAGAGCGAGTCCCGGCTTTGACGGTGTCTTGCAGGTGGGAGATGCCTGGAAAACTCCGCATGCTGACGGGAAGGTCGACGCCAGATCTCACCATCCAGCCAGGGAAAATCATCGCCACCTCTACCCGCGATAAAAACATGTACTTCACTTACGGGACTAATGATCTTAGCAGTTGACGCGCCGTATCACTAATCGATCGAAGAATCGTGAATCAGGGGGGGGGGGATTTCGGGAATCCAGTATTACTCGCACATCTCTTCTTGAATGATGACCTTGCTCCCTCTTCTTTGGCACAAGTAGCAGTTGAAGGCAAAAGCTCGCAGCTAGCACTGATGACAATATTCCAAACACATTCACTGGCACGAAATAGAAACTATTTTCTGTTGAAGACGAGAACTTCTGTCCGTGATTTTCTCCAAAAAGTCGAAAGAAATGACCGAAGCAGGTTAAGATCCATCGCAGGAGATACCTCGAACTCCTGAGAAAGATAGAACGCAAATTATTGAGAAAGTTGCGAAGGCATGACTGATTCTCCAGAGATTGGCATTGCTTCATAAAACTTAGTGGCCGATTTTGTAACTAATACCCCCACTCTACCCGCATTTCTTCAATCCATCGTTCAAGAAAATGTGTGCGAGTAATAACAATATAGCTGACCGCTGATATGGAACCAAGGCTCGAGTTTCATTTCTTCTTATGTGACGGTGAATATGAGAGTAACCTGACGTTAATTCTTTGAATTAATTGATCATTTCTTACCTTATCTTCCTGAAAGAGCGTTTGCTATTATAGAGATCGGAAGCCAGGGTTATCTGTACTGATTGTGGTTGGAATAAATCCATTTTTAGAAATTGCTTTCTTTTGGATACTACATTATCGACGTGTCCCCTAACCCGTGGGTGTTTGGCTTGTGTCTGGAATTTGAGCCCCGCGCTTACCCGTGGCCTACAGTTTGATATTTTGTATGTGTGTGTGTGTGTGTGTGTGTGTGAAGAAGTGCGATAAAAGTGAGAATGAGGGCTTGTTAAGATACAGAAAGTGTCAAATGGCGTATGGAAGTTCGGTACCAGTAGACTACTATGAGGAATACAAAACTTTAAAATGATTCATGAATTTATTCTTACCAAGAGAAAGAGATTTATTTTTTAAATCACTTACTAGCATGATAGTAAATATTTCTAAAATGACTTTTACACAAAAGAGAGAAAAATGGGCTTTGTCAAATGGTAATATTTTTTTATTGAGTTTAGATCAAGAATAAATAAAAATCTTTTTAAAAAACCTTTCGACTTTTCCTCGGGAATACAATAAACAATTTAACCATTACTATTAGTCAATTCCAGGCAAAATAGTGCCACCTACGAATATACTGTAATTATGCGTATTTCTGTTGTTTTTGTTTGTATTGTTGTTTTTAGAGGGGACATCTCTTCGCACGTTTTACGCTTGAAACGTTTTTTATTATCTTCCAATAGTTCTGTGCTGGTGTGTCAGAGATGGCTTATCACTTCTGCGTTCCCCAGTGGGCCAACCGGATGGTAGGTCACTTCGTTGACCTCCCGTTTACTTGCATGTGCAGCTTCATTCGAGCAATTCATAGAAATCCGCCGCAAGAAGCAAAACGGAACTTCGGTCAATCGATCGAAGCTTCCAAGTCCGCATTTTCTAGAACGAATCCTTTCAATAGATTGGACAATTAGTCCCTACCTTCTTCACTTACCTTACTTGCGTCACGTCAGTGTTTAGTTGAATTAGCGACGGGGAATTATCCGTATCGCGTGGAGGTGTTTCACACTTCACGTAAAATCTCATTGCATTCCTGGAAATTCAAGTTCTGTTTTGGGCAGTTTTGACATTAGCACCACTGTGCATGTCATTTCAAAGTGTGTTTTTATAGTGCGGAAATCGCGAACTACACTAATTGTAATTAACTTTGTAATTTGTATAAAAAGTTATAAACTGTGAGAGTTTACCGAGGTATCAACTGTGTCGCGAGCCAACTTTTCGATGAACGAGATTGTGATTACTGCGCCAGCGTAGTCTTTCGTGACTGTTTAAGGGCATGTAAATTACTGCTACCAGTGATTTCTCTGCTATCTCATAGTCTGCCAGTCTTCAGTTACTACCAACACTTCAAGCAATATTATTAATGTAAAGTGTACGTGTTAGAGAAGTTGAGGCATTTCATGTGAAGTTCGAATCATCGTCAGAAAGAAAAATAATGTTTATTTTAACAAAACAATGATATACAATAAATTAGCTTATATTTGAATTGTACATTTTTTTAAATACGTAATGTGCTTGTAACAAATATTTACTTCCGCTTCCGGGTCAAAGATCCCCATCTCGATGAGGATTCTGCCGTTTTCCTGATACATTGAGCACATGCTGAGATGGCCCTTTGTTTTGCTTCTGGACGTAAATGTAGCTTCAAATGTTGCACGTTATGTTGAACTCTTCTTTTGCTTATAGTGGTAGGAGTAGTAAATGCGAGGTACTATTTTGTTAGCAATGTAGAAAAATCAAATCTGCAATTTGTTTACCGTTGCGAATAAGTTTTCTATAACTCGGGAACGGAAATGCTTAGTTTTTCAAATGTCGCTAATCTTGCGCATTTTTAAATTATATTTATTTACTTATTTATTCATTTCTTTGTTTGTTTATTTATTTATTTATCTTTACCTATTACTCATCTTTCAACTACTTATAGTTAAAATGATGGGAAGGGATTCTGGAACTCAAGAAAACGTGCGCAGATGATCTTCTCCCGAATGAATATTTGCATTTTTCAGAAAAAAATTGAAACAGTTTCATTGTTTTTGTTTCGCCGATATTTTGGTATCTATCGTAACTATTGTAACCTCTAAATTGACTATCGGCTTCTTAGTTTTCTCCCAATTTCTGCGCGCATACAAAATTAGCAATAGAAATTCTAATCGATGCCATGAGGTGCAACCCGACATCCATAACAGCGTGTTCGATTGCCGCACGTTATCTCAACAATGTTTTGTTTATTAGAGGTACCAATTAATTCATAATTCTGGCAATAAATTAATTAGCAATAAAATATGCCGCAAGTAAGTCGTATAACAAAGACGTATATCAAGTAAACAACTAAATAGTGATAATAATGATAAATCAAGATAATTTAAAGTGCCCACTTTCAAGAATAACAGGGTTATCACTTTTTCTAGAACGAATTTCCCTGTCTTTTCCAGGTTATCCTGGTCATTTCCTTATTTTTCCATGACAACATTTGTTAAGAATATTAAAATACATTAAATAAAACATGACTTTGGTCGACATTAAAACATTGTTATTGGTTGAGCCCTTTTCGCCTTTTCTCTTGCACTAACATTTTGTGAGAGAGACAGACGCAATTTAATTGCAAACACACAGTACCTTTCTTTATCTATTTTTCAGCTATTGGATTGCTCCGTAAAAAGATAAAAATAACAATACTTGCTGAACAAAAGAATTAACCGATTGCGTTCTCTTACGTAGCACATAGTTCTGTGATTTAGTTCACAAGTACTAACAAAAGTCAGTTTTTTTTTGCTGGATGGTGTGGAATTAAAACAGAGTATAAAAATTCAGAACATTTGACTGAACCAAGGAAAAATCTGGCAATCTTACCACTAAAATCTACGCAATCATGTAATCGTCACCACACTCATCATGCAATTTGTCGTAAAAAACAACGTGTTATCAGTTTAAAATACATTCTATTTGCATGTAAGAAAAAGTATTTTTTGTTTGAATTTATTTTGTATTTATTTATTTATACAGAGTATGATTAACAAAATTAATTCACAATGTCATTTGCGATAAAATATCTCTTAAATCGTTTCTCGTAGAAAAAAATGTTTAGAATCAATTTTGTGGGAAATTGTATTCCCTTCAAATCTTGAGATCTTCAGCGTAAAATGCTTAGGAACAGGGAATCTACGAGAAAGTATTTTTTGTGACATTTGACTTCTTACTTTTTGAAACGCGCACGTGATATCCATGCGAACTTTTGACCTCTTTTTATAAAACGTCAACAGATAGGTCACGAGGAAAATTCAGCACAAAAGGATTTATTCCGCAGATAAGGCTTTTACTGATCTAACTTTACTCTCCATCTTGGAAATGAGCGAAAAGTTCTTCTATAATTTGTCTTTCTCCCTCTTCTCGCATCTGCTTCAACAACTTAAAAAATCGTTGAGTTGTCGCATCCAGTTCCGCTAACCCTCTTCGAATAGCTTCTTGTCGTTCGCATACCAGAGCCAGTAACTGTTGATACTGGGCCTAAAGGAACAATGTTTTTCATTAGCACCTGGTGAAACACAGCTGAAGCTCTCCCCACCCCCAATATACTATTTTGAACAGGTGAGACTCTACTTATCTGTTAAAATCGGTTGATGATTGCGGACGCCTCAACGGCTACGGTCATTAGTCCCGTGAGTGTAGTGCATGTTTTATTGCAGAAGGTGGCGGTGATTTGGATTATCCATAGGGGATTCGACGCCGAGTTACTCGTCGGCTTGCCGGGTTTGCCTCATTCAGGTATCTACCACGAGTGGGGCATCGCCTCAGTCGAGTCCAAAGCTCCCGCCTGGTCTCCCGTAAAGTGTGGTGATATAGTACATGCGTGTGTGTGTGTGTGTGTGTGTGTGTGTAAGGGGAGAGAATGGAACTAGGAAAAGGAAGGAAAGATCGCGGGCGGTTAGTGGTTCATTTGTTAGGGTGCTGCTCCGGGATTCGCCTGGTGTTCGTCGAAGAAACCTTGGAAAACCCATCACAGCAACCGGCCGCTAGAACTCTCCTCCAGACAGCGGCTGAACACGACCTAGGGTCGAAAACCCTGTCACCGACGAGACTCGAACCCTAGCATCTCCCGATCAGAGGCCCTGCAGTGATATCAGTTGACGACCTGAGCTACCATTGCCGATGTGAAGCAGTGTTTCATTGCTACAGTAAAATACCTCAACACACTGAAAAAAACGTGATCATCACCTTGAACAATAACATTTTGGATAGGTGTGCCAATCGGCTGCGATGTCTTGCGACGAGCTGAAACAAATCGTGAACGAAGTCCGGACCATTAAACAGTGTCTGAAAAGTTTTGTGGATTTTTCCAGATGCGGTTGCTTGGAAACTGTGGAGGCTAATGTTTTCTACTTTATTTGATGTGTTGTTTCACTTAATATAGTTTTTACGAGCGTATACATATGTATACTTGGTTAGTCAATAAAGATGTCCACCTCGAATATTCTCGAAACGGTTCGTGATACTGAGATTAAATTTTCACCAATTAATTTAGGACATGGAAGCTCATCAGTTGTACTTGTTAGCTTTTTCGTAGCAGTTTTTATTTTAAGATACTGGACCAACTTTGTTTTTAAAAACAACACTATACTTCCTGACACGAATAGATAGGCAGTGAGAAGATTCCTTCAACACCACATGTGTTGCTATTTGATGAATAATTAAAAACACAGAAGATAATGAGATCCGGCAAAAAGCAGTTTCTCAGAACAATGACGTAGCTTCTCGTGGTGTCACCCGGGTCAAAACCAATGGTATCACCCCACCCCCCATAAATTAAATATAAAAAGATCTATTACTGAATAGTTTATATGTTATTTAATAAAAATAAAAGTATATTTACACATGACATTTTTATAGTATATTAAAAAACTGTTTGTAAGTCAGAATAATTAAATATAATTTTTAAATAAATAATTATATAATTTCAACTATAAAATTGTACAATTGTTGTCACGCCTAATATGGTGATACCCGGGACCGACCGTCCCCTCCCCCTTCCCCTCCCCTCTCCCCATCCCCCCTCCCTCTCTAACTATGCCACGGTTTCTTACACATTAAAATATTTTAAATATCAAATATCAAAAAATAGTTTGAAATAATAGAATATCTTAAGCTTTACTATTGTTGGTGAACGATTCAGTAAAAAAAATTGAACTGATGCGAGTTTTGAAATATCTGACGTTTTAAGTTCGGGTGCGCTTGCCTCGCTGTATTAGAAAATATAATTTATTTTTAATTAAAAAAGTTCGGGTCGGGCTGTCGGGTGCCGGGCAGCAGAACGGTCACCAAGCCTCAAGGCGCAGGGCAATGCGGCAACAAAGCCCTCGTATGTTACAACCAGTCAAGGTAGTAAAGCTATGTAGGTCCAGTCTTTTCAAAGGAAGTTGAAGACACAGATAAAGAACCATATTAATAGCATCTTATATCTGCCTCACGAACTACATTATTTCTCTAAATATACTAGGCAGTTAGAACGCAATAATCTTTTAGACGTCTACAATGTTTCTATTCTTACACCTAATGCGTGGAGTATGAGTGGAATAATTTCTTCAATATTGTTTTAGTGCCTCTTCAAGGAAGTAAGTGAAAATGTTTGCAATCTGCATCGTACGTGTTTTTATTAGGTAGAATAGTAATAGTTTTCTTGCATTCGTTTTACCCCTGACAGACAAAGGTCACTCAGGGCATCATCTTCACTGCAATGCCTCTGACCAGGAGGTCCTGGGATTGAGTCCCGACGGTGGTAGGATTTTCGACACTAGCAAAACAACTGAGTTGAGTTCAGCCGCAGAATAGAGGAGAAATTCTAGAAACCGGTACACTGATCGGTAATTTTCCGTGGTTTCTCCGATCAACACCAGGCGAATGCCGGAGCAGTACCCAAACAAACGGGCCACGGACCGCGCGCGATCTTTCCTTTCTCTTCCTTGTCCTTTCCTCACCCCTTACTTACCCACATTTACACTCACGTGCACTATTCTACCTCCAGTCGGGAGCTTAGAGATTGAACCGGCTGGGGCGGTGCCCTTCTGGTGGGAGATACCTTGAGGAGTGGGAGATACCTGGTTGGAGAAAAACCCCATAGCTGACGGTAGGTAGGCGCCGGATCTCTCTATCCAGTGGGTGCAAGATGACCGCCACATCACAAGTAAAAACATGCACTACACTTACGGGAATAATGACCTTAGCTGACGCACCCGGAAACACTAATCAGTCAATAAACCAATAAATCAATCAATCAATCTTACCTCTGATGTTTCATGGTAATGAGTTCTAACGTCCTCCTCAACCTCATCAATAATCATCCAGTCTCCAGCATACACTGCTTTTACAAGCATGAGAAGAGTTAGGTAGATTACGAGTGACTTCATCCTGAAAATATCACATTAATTCATTTCATGGAAAGGGAACAACAAAATAATAGTACTGCGACAACATAGCACTGACGTCGTCGTATTATTGGTATCTGTTACGTAATTGAATTGTCAATTATGTAATTCTAATATTTCACCTGGTTGTTTAAAACTTTTTCATCAAACAGTCCAGAATACATCCAGAATACCATATCTATTTTGTAGTATCTTCTCAATCTATCTTTTAGAACTGCATTTAATAAGATAATTTGAGCATTTTTAAAACGAAATTGTATACATGGCCAAAAGTGTGCTAAACACCTCAGAATTCTCACATATCATTGGCATTCAACAACATTCTTTGCTTTGGCACATTGCTCGAAAATGTCTTTAGCTTGAAAAACATTCATCTTCGTTCTCATTTATAAGAAAATATCTCTGAATTAACTAACATTACATCAAGTGTTCTAGATTGTCAGAGAAAACTACACTCTTTTTACAGTAGAATAAAATGTATAGAAACCTCAATTAACTCAATAGTACATTCTTTTAGAAGATTTTTATCAAGAAACACGAACATTTTTTTCAAATGTTTCCTAATTTTGGGACCCATTATAGTTTATTTAATTCAAGGAGGTTTTCCCATTATCATGGAATGCAAAAATCTCTTTTCAATTGGAAAGTTTGGAGTATATTTGGAGCGGCTTTTGAGAAAAATTCCTTGAAGCATATTTCTAAATGTGCCTTTTTTTGTTCATATTACTTTCAAATAGGCCATTTAAAGGTTGTAAATGCATTATACCTTGAAATGCATCTTTAATGTACGTAATAATGAAGTTCCGGAGTTTAAAAAAATATAATTCTTGAAAATTCAAAAGTTTAATGAAAATGTCACTTATTTTATAGTGCACTTGTACTGTGCTTTATCCTTACAAATCGTTTAACGAAAATCAGCGTTTTTTGAGAAAATCTTGTTGATGTATGTTTGAAAAATTACCATGATTTGGCTCAACATTTGTCATGCACAACTAATATTTTGAAATTCCTACACATTAAAGTATTTTAAATATCAAATATTGGAAAATAGTTTGAAATAATAGAATATATTTTGCTTTACTATTGATGGTAAAGGATTCACTAAAAAAAATTGAACTGATGCGAGTTTTGAAATATTAGACGTTTTAATGAAAGTCGCACATTAAACGAACTTCGCTCTAGAGCAAAAAACTTAAAGAAAAAGTGAAAATTGCAGTAGTTTTTGAGAAAAGTTTGAAAATGTAGAATGTCTTAATCTATATAAAGTACCCCCAAATAATAAAAGATCCATTTCAGACATGGAGGTCTCTCAGATCAGCCACATCAATTCATTTTGAATAAAATGCAAACAATCCGTTTTGAATAAAATCCTGTGAATGTTATAGTGTTGTTTACAGATAGACAAATGGACAGATCGTCGGATTTTCAGAGAGACGGACGGACAGACGTTTTGAACAAAGCACTTTTTAAGTATCAGAGACAAGCAAAGTCATTCATTCTGTCAAAATGTCGGCACGGATATTTTTGTATTAATATTTAAAACACTACGGGTTTTCGCTTAGAAAGAAATTTGAGCTTTCTGTTCGCCCAAACCGAGTTGTCTACTTTGAAAAATGTTGAGATCCTTTATTTTTGAAATGTTCGAAAATTTTCACGAATTTTTTCACGAAAATGAGGTCTATACGATTTTTAAGCTTTTATTTCTCTATCCGAGAACATATCAACTAGTCATATCTAGTGATGTTAGTATTTATCACTTTCATTTTTTTAAATCGCATTTTGAAATCAATTTGAATTATAAAAATTCAAATGTTGAATTTTGCAGCAGTTATAAAAAATGGTATAATTTTAATGGTATAGATTTCCACATGTAAATCAGGAAAAAATGAAAATTAATTTAATACTTCGCCGTTTGTGAACTTCAACGAATATAAAGGCGTATGAAGTACGAATAACTTGTGCGCCGTGGGCGAAGGGTCGTCCTCTTCTTACCGTCCCCTCCGTCCTGCGAACTGAGAAAGCTGAGCCCCCTTGAGATGACCCTGAACGCTCGGGCTTTCAGGATCGGATTTTAACTTGCTTTTATTTTCTTATTATTTTTTACTTTGTTTTGTCAATTAAATCTTAATTATAAAATAATAAATAAACACGATCAATCTAAATGTTTTCAAACATCGATGTGTTTCCGGTGTCACATCCTTAGTTAGAGAGAGAATACGAAGAAAACCATAAAATTCATTTTAACAGTTATTTCGAAGATTCACGACTATTTTGCACTTTGTTCCTGATTTTTTATTTTGCGATCGTTTTCGCATTTTATCGAAGATTGAAAATCCTCAGACATATACTGCACCAACCATCATACGCACATACAACTACTGTTTTTTCAATGTTTGGTGACATTTCATATTTATAGCGATTGCTGAAATTTACCATCTCTACTCATATTAATAACTCGGTTGCACCACAAATACAAAACCGATTACCGACAAAAACTATCACCATCAATTATCCACATCACATGAAACCTGTAACATAATAAAAATATAATAATAAGAAGGACTCGGATCCTGCTGACATGTTATCTTTCCATTGGTGCATTCGAGACGTAGCTAACTTGTAAATGAATATTTATCACATTTGGGTGATAGGTATGTATAGTTATTGGGTCGTTTTTGTCATTTTTGATATGTTTAAATTATTACAACATTTTTCAACTTTTGCGTCATTTTTATGCATTTTGTTTCCTTTTCGTATTTGTTGTTGGTGTTTTATGAATTTATAATCACACACTAAAACAAAGTTTTGATTGCATCAGTTTACAACTGCAGTGGACTCTGTTTTTCGAACTCTCAAAATTACACGGATCGTCGGTAACGTCCCCGCCCTTCTGTTTGTTGAAAGATCGGCGCTAAGGATTACATTTCCTCCTAAAATAAATACTTTACATTAAATAAAATTGTATATAAAAAAATTTGTTTAAAATTGTTTCCATTTAAATTTTTCGTTTAAATTTCCGTTTAAATTTCCACGCAAATTTTTAGTATAAAAAAGTCATTTTTCCCTTATTTTTAAGTCATTTTATAGGTAATTTCCACATACTTCTTGGTCATTAGAATCCGAGCCCTGATAATATCAGAAAAGAGGTACATTCGTACTCACATGAGACACTTTCTGTGACACACAGTTTGCAATGCGCTGCTTCGTAGGGCGCTGCCTCCTCCACTCTCAGCTACTGCAGGATGTGCGAAATCTCTAGAGCTTTTTCTTTTTTAAGGAAACCACGCCTCCCAGAATCCAATATCACTTTGAATGACTCAACCGCTTCTGCTCTTCAGAGATAGCATTTGACCTCGTAAGATGTCCAGAGTCTGGGTTCCCAAGAGCACAAATCAGCTTTTTGTGGTTATAAAAATATTATCTTGAACAAAGAAGTGCCTGCAACCCGCCCCTACACATCCATCGCTTCTGATGTGCGTGGGAAGTTTAACGGACGACAACACAAAAACGTTGTATGCTGTCTATAATTTGTATTATTAATTTTTTTCTTTTTTCAAATTTGCAAAACTTGAAAATTTTTACTTTTTATTTGATTAGGCAGAGAATAAATTTATTTTTTTTAAACTCTTCAGATTGATCCAGAGCGGTCGTGTTGTACCTTTATACGAAAATCACCCGACGAGTCATGTCTCTGTATTTCCTCTGGCCTGAAGGTCGTCCGGTGTGCGTCCCGACGGTGGAAGGTTTTTTAACTCTAGCCAGAGAGCTAGACCGAATTCAGCTGCTGTCTGGAGGAGAATTCTAGCGGCCGGCTGCTCCGTTGGGTAGTTTTCCAAGATTTCTCCGATCAACACCAGATGAATGCCGAAGCAAGCGGCGGCAATGGTGTAACGGTTAGCGAATCGGACTGTTATATCCAAGATGGCGGGTTCAAGCCCGGTCGACGTCATTGGTATTTTTTTATGGGCGAAAAAATCCTTCCTACGCCTTCCTTCGGAGGGAAAGTAAAGACGGCTGTCTCATGTTAGTAGGTGTACTTGCATGTAAAAGACCCTCAAGCCTAAATGACGCCTCTGAGCTAAATTGAAATCGCCTGTTTCGTCGCCCAAAAATACCTCCGTTCTCCGCTAGTTGGTGAAAGGAAATTATCGTTTCCTCAAATTAGGATACTGTTTTCCTCGTATTTTTTGTGGATGTACGTACAAATATTTAAACGTGTTGTCGGCTTTAGATCAGCATTATCCAAATGAAGTATACGACATAATTAGTCAACGTTCTTCCGTCAATTCTTATAAATAGCATAAGAGAGAATGAGTAGACTGGGTGATTATCAGGGTCCAAAAGTTAAAAATTCAAACAAGTCCTTTTAGAATAACAGAGAGACAAAATTCGGCCGCAGTTTTTAGAATTACTTGTCATGTCTTCTACTACGGTTGTTGGAGAGCAGTTACTCAAAATGTTGTAACCTCCGAACCGTGTATTTCTGTCAACAACTCGACATTGGTCTTTAGCAGCTTCGCAAATTATTATTACAGCATTATTATTTAGCTGAACAAAAAAGTAAACATTGGCTTACTTCGTTAAATCCAGACTTTTTATTGTTACATTTAAGAAGTTTATGCAAGCAATATTTAAAGGAAACTATTTCAGAATATGTGTACCCTATGTCTTAAATTTTCCCAAATTGATCATAAAACTTGTCATGATGCCACAAAAGATATAAGTTATTTAAAAAAAGACAAAAAAATCTTGAAAGAGACGAAATTCCAAACCCTCCACTACTCCAAGTTACTGTCATAATTAGAAATTCTCCGCAGCTATTTACACCACACCACGCTCTTCCTAATAGATAATCACTTTCAACGACGCAACGTAATTCCAGAGAGATAACACTTGACCTCGTAAGATGTTCAGAGTCTAATTTCGCCAGAACGTAAATAAGCTGAGGTTATGAAATACAAAGAAATGTAAGAATCCCTCTATAATAGAAAGAGTAAAAGTAATTTGTTTTAAATCTTAAGAAATTCTTTCTTTTTCCTCGTATGTGTGGGAAGTTGAGTGGACAAAGTCCCCAAAATTGGATATAGTGCTTTTAAATTGAATGATTAAAAGATTTTTTTTCCAAATTCGTAAGACCACGAATCTATCCACCTCGATCGTATACTATTGTATATGATGAATATATCCATATCCGAAAATATCTAGTGTACGTATTGTGTACTTCGGAGTGCGCAGCCTACAATACCAAGCAGGGGTCGGGGCAAGTACATTTCTATCTGAGCCCACTTTTCAGATATCGTTTTTTTTTAATTTGTGTACGTCATTTTAAATGAACAAATAAATATACTACAAAGAAAATTAAATTATAACTTAGAAGTCCAAATGATTTCATGTTGAAGTATTTAGAGGGTTGCTAGGCCTGAAGAACCCCTTCTTCATTTGCCTGTAACAAATTCCGTAATTCACTGAGTTTGACAAATTAATTTTAACTAGACATGATGCAGTGGTCGAAATTTGACCTTACTTCATTAATTTTAAAATTTTCAACGTTATTGAGGTTCTTTTGTCAAAGAGTAAGCCTGTATAAATACTGGACATATTTGTTTTTAATTTTGGCCTGTTATGTCATATGCGAGCGTGTACAAACACATTAGCATGTATTGCTTGCCTTTATTCCCTGCAATGCCTACGAAATTTGAAAACCAATGAAAACTTACCTATGATAACTAGGCTTCTCGCCCCTCCCTCTTGGCTGAGAAATATAACAGAATCTGATCTCGTGACAGCCATCAACGGAGCCAAGTGTTCAGAAGTCGAATATATTGTATCCAGTACCCTTTTTTACGTGTAATGTTATATTAAGTGAAAAATAGCATCACTACGAACTTTTGTAAAAACTAATATCGTCTACGTGCGAAAATTATTACAATTATTATTATTATTATTATTATTATTATTATTATTATTATTATTATTATTATTATTATTATTATTAATGTTGTTAATAATTAATTGCTTTTCACGCACACAAATGCAAATATAGAGTCAAGTATTTTTCTTTTAAACGTTTAGCTTGGAATAAAACGTTTAATAATCTAGGTTCTTCGGAGATTAGAGCTTGGAAAACAAAGTAATGTTCCCTACGGGGCTGTAAAATCAGGTTTTAAGGCTCTGAAAAGCAGTTTCCGAGTTATGTACGATAGCAACGATTACAGCGTGTTGCGGGTTGCATCTGTACTCTATATAATTTTATGTTATTTAATATACTTGTAGTTCTTATTATATTGTGTCGTTTACCTCTTGCCTTATGCGCATATACATTCCACTGAGTGTTAATGGAATTGTTACATTTCTACTCTCAATCTTTTGATTCTGCTTGGTAAAAAAGGCGTAAGTAGTATATGGAGTAAGTTCGTTTCTATGATAAATGTCAAAAATCATCACAAGGGCGAAATGAAAAAAACATGGACTTAGTTCCTTTCAATAATCACTTATTCATATAAATTTTATTTTTCTACACTCCTTCTGCTTATAAACTTTATCAATGCCAAATCTCACCCTCCTCCGTGCGAGCAATAAGCGTAAAAAGAGGTCTAAAGTTTTCTCTTCATGTATCAATATTCGTCACGATACTAACATACTCGTGCGACAACTCTCGCTTGTTAAATCTCACCCTCTTCTCTATCCTTCTACTTCCGTATTAAGTGAAAAAGTTGTTAACGAAACGTGTTTATGTGTTTAAAAAATGTGAACATGTAACCTCCAATGTACTTACAGAATATCAAATGAAAATTTAAAAAAAAAAAAAAAAAAAAAAAAACGATGAAACTGATGTTTGAAACAAATTTTCAATAAAGGTTAATTAAGTATCATAGACAGATGTTCTTGGGACAACTCACAACTCTTCCTTAAAACATTTCAAAAATTAAAAACCTTTTTAGTTATACAATTTTCCTAGACAGCTTTTATCTTTCCTTGATAGTCACAAAAACATTAGAAAATATTTTTATTCGTGAGAAAGTTACGTAAAGGATAAGACTGCGAAAAGAGTCCCCAAACCTCCTCGATAATCGCGTTGCATAAGCATGAAGGAGAATAAAATATGTCGTAGATTCCCCAAAATATCAGCTTTCTGTAGCGTTTTATTGCAGAGATACAAGAAAGGTGTTTTTCATGTCAATTTCGATATGCAATTAAAATTAACAATATTTCATTTCATTTCATGATAAAATTCAGAAGAAGCATGCTTGGAATGAAAATACATATTTTCGTGCAAACAGAATACAATCTATCTTACTTCGCGGGAGAAATAATTAAACTAAGTATTCACCTTAGTAAAGTACATTGGATGTCTTGTTGCATTTCTTTTGCCTATTTAAAACACTATGATATTAAGAAATTTCCTAGTTCATCTACAAATAGCTTGTCACAGTTTAAGTTATTTTTTCTTTTCTGTAGACGATAAAATGCTTGTGCAAATGTAGGAAATCGATGAACCTTCACAAATAAATATATTGTAGGAAAAGTTGAAATGTTTTAGAGATAAGTCTCTACTTTAACGAAATATGCAAAATATGTCCATAGAATTACACGAATACGAACCAACAGAAAAAAATCATCCAAATATGCACAAGCATATTAATTTACATAGCACCCAATTCTAACCAAATGTCAAGGAATTTCACTTAGCTACGATCTCTAGTAACGAACAAAAATTTGCAAAATCCTAGTAATCCGCTCCCTAATGTTAAGTATCATATATTATAATATAATACAAGGACAAAATATAATTAATGGACAATTACTTCGGAACGAATCTTAATGCTCGACCAGGGGCTAAGAGATGCGTTGAGTCGATAAATAACAATAATAATAATAACAATAATAAAAATAATAACAATAACAATAATGAGTAAATAAGATGCAACGAATTCAAAAATAAATATAAGTATTATATATTGTGGTAACATCGGGAACCTGTCGTAACATCGGGTAATTGTCAAAAATATAATAGGATGTCCAGAAAGATCTCATTCTGTAGATAATGAAGTGAGAAACGTTTCTTGGAGAGTTTCACCTCAAAATTTAAGGTTTTAAGACCATAGAACGCTTCGTTTAGAAGTTATTAAGCTATAAATGCTACCCGAGTGTTGCGGGTTGCATTTGACATGAATTTGACATTTGCTTTTTTAACAAATACTTTATATTTTTTTAAATCAAAGTGCAATTCATCACGTGTTCGTGAAATTCTCTTTTTTTGACCTCATTTATAAATATTGATTGCGTGTGAGAGCAGCAAAAGGTATCTATACTACTGAAATAATATAGGAGGCGATGGGATTAAGTGGACGTGGAAAACTAATTTAATTTCATTGGATTCCATTCGATGAAATGATTTTCCATACAAGCTACATAGCTGGGTCGACTTCAGTCGCTGTCCGGAGGAGAATTCTGGCAGCCGGCTGCTCTGATCGGTAGTTTTCCGTGATTTTTTCAGTCAACACCTGGCGAATGCAATACCCTAACAAACGGGTCGTGAATCGAGCGTGATCTTTCCTTCCTCTTCATTGTTCTATCCTCACTCCCTTACACACCCACTACACTATCACACATGCCTGGACACAAGTCGGGAGCTTCGAGCTTCTCCCAAATGGGTGGTGCCGCGCTGGTGGGAGATACCTGGTTGGGGAAAATCCCGCTAGCCGAAGGTAGGTTGGCGCAGGATCTGGCCGTTCAGAAGGGGGAGATCACCGCCCCCTCGCGAGGAAAAAATATGCACTTCACTTACGGGACTAACGATTTCAGTAGTTGACGCGCCCGAAATCACTAACATCCAACCAACCATCCTCCAGAGAGCGGTTGAACTCGACCTAGCTGTCTAGTTAGTGTCAAAAATCCTGCCACCATCAGGGCTCGAACCCCAGTATCTCCCGGCCTGAGGCACTGCAGTGACATCAGTAGATGCCCTGAGCCACCTTCGCCGGTTTGATGAATACAGCTTTCATTTTGTTATTATACAGTGATTAACGTTCACCAAAAAAATTATTTCGAGCCAATTGATTTGTTTTCCTTTCCCCTTGCCCATTGGCGGAATTGCGCGAATTGGTTTGCGTTTGGTGGCGTATTTTCTCTTGGGTGATCTGGCAACCCTGCCGAGTCGCGATACCGGAGACTATCGATTAGCATATGATCTGGAAGCTACACATGTCATTACACAATCATTAACGTTAACCGTGAAGATTCGTTTGGAGCAAGTTGATTTGTTTTCCCTTCAACTTGCCCCCATTGGCGGATATTTTTTGCGTTTGGTAGCGAATTTTCTGTCTGATCTGACAACCCTGACGAGCAGAGCGATACAGGAACCTTCCCCGATGTTGATTATTAGTTGGGGCGTGCACACGTGCTCATCTCGCCTCGGGGTCGTTAACTGGTGTGTAGTACTAGGAAAGAGGAGGGTGAAGGAGCCTCTCACAATCCCAGGCGTGCTGTTGTTTGGAGAGGGAGTATGGAGGAGGCAGGTGAGAAGAAAAGGGGAAAAAAAAGATGTTTGATGGTGGTAAGTTAGTGTATGAAAATGGAAATCTAGTGAAATGAGCCGGTGTAGGCGGGTGGCCTGAAATGAGCTGGTAGGCTCATAAATGGTTGAATGAGCTCTAGAATGGTGAAATGAGCCGGTGTAGGCGATACAGGAAGAATGAGTCGCCCGATTAGCATATGACGTGGAAGCTGCTCATGACTGCTTGCTTTGTGAGGGCGCGGCGGTGGGTGCTCGCCAGCTGTTTCCTAACGGACGGCGCACGTGCCGAGCCGCTGGCTGGCTCGCCGCCACATCCACATCCACCCGCGGCCAGCGATGCGCGATGGGTGTGGCACGGGCGTGGGTGGCAACTTTCTTCGTCTCCTTCTTCCCTCACTTTTTCTTCTTCTTCTTTCTCCTCTCCTTTTTCTTCCTCTTTTTCATCTTCCCTTCTTCCTTAGGCTCTTCTTTTTCAGCTTCTTCCCTCTCTTTTTCATCTTTCCTCCCTCCTTTTCATTTCTCCTCTTCTTTATCGTCCTCTTTTCATTCTTCAAAATTCTTCTTCCCCTTCTTCTTCCGGTTCTCTTATTTCTGCTTCGTCCCTCTCTTTGTCATCTTTCCTCCCTCCTTTCGATTTCTCCTCTTCTTTATCGTCCTCTTTTTATTCTTCAAAAGCCGTCTTCCCCTTCTTCTTCCGGGTCTCCTTTTTCAACTTCCACCCTCTCTTTTCCATCTTTCCCCCCTCTTTTCATGCCTCCTCTTCTTTATCGTCCTCTTTTTATTCTTCAAAGTTTTTCATCCCCTTCCACTTCCACCTCTAATTTCTCCTCGTCTTCTTCCCCTACATTTTCTTCTTTTTTCTGCTTCATCCTTCTCGCCCTATTCTTCTTATTCCTCCTCCTCTTACCGGTTCAGTTGGCTTAGAGCAGTAGCAGATCCAGGGGGAGCATAGGGGCTCTGTCCCCCCTACAAAAGGCCTAGAATTTTCGTTAGTTATCTTCCTTTATTTGCCAAAATTGATTTAAATATTTATGTTAGAATTACGTAATTATTTAAAAAGTAATATTGTATACACTACAAAAATAATATACAATATAATTACAAATATTTAATATTTACCAAAAATCTATGAAGACCCCCTCTAAAATGATCGGCTAGATCCACCCCAGGTTGTCTCTGCAGCGACTCTGACTGGGAGGTACTAGGATTCAAATCCCAACGTATCAGAACACTTCACACTAGCTACAGAGCTGTATTGACTTCAACCATTGTGTAGGGAGAATATTCTAGCCGCCGGCTGCACTGATCGGTAGTTTTCCGTGGATTGATCGAATTTCGGAGCAGTACCCTAACAAACGTCACGGGTACGTACGCGATCATTTTTTCTCATCTTTTACCTCCCTCTCTGCTCTTACACACACACACATGCACAAATCTACCACACATGGCGGGAGAGCAGTCGGGAGCTTAGGACGTGCTCCCCTGGAGAGAGAAATATCACGATCCGACGTGTAGAAGGGATCTCACATTTCTGCTGGAGAAAAACACGGCCTTCTCCAGAGTCAGAACATGCACTACACTTACGGGATTAATGTCCAGGCCATTTGACGGTCCTGGAAACAAAATAATCAATAAATCTTGTTTCCCCCTCTTCTTATTCTTCCTCTGTACTTTTTTCTTTAGGTGATGATCACCTACGACTGGGAAAGCCCTACCCATCTACCGGGAAAATGTGGAAGTCTGATTTATCATATTATGGGCCAAGAGCTTCGCAGTGATTTGGATTTTTTCCGCTTAGACATTATAAATGGCAACAATGCTATGTTTATCGATTAATCGTCCCATCGGGATTTTGAAAATATGGGAAAATCTAAAGAATTGACGAATATTAAAAATTTATTCTCGTAGATTGACCTACCATTTACTAAAATTTCTTCATTGTTGTTCATTATTTTATAATTCAAAACCAATTTGATTTTTTCGATTTGAACATACGTATTACCATGGTATTTACCAGGAAGATTGGTATTTACGTACTAAAGAAAGTGTTGTAATGCTGTGGCGGAAATTGCGATTTTTCGTCAGAAAAGCTCGTTTTTTCGGGCCCTTTAACAAAAAAAGTGGATAATCCTTCTTCATATATACGGAAAATTACTTTCTTCAACACATGTAGTTAGACTCCATGTTTTGTGGGGCCTTGATGGAAAAAATTTATTGGCAATGGAAATTAATTTCCTCTTGGAAAAAAATATCACCTCAGTGCCACAGATTCCAACACTAAGAAGCATGGCAAAAATAGTCGGCCAATGGTCATAATCGAAGTAGTCTCCCCTGAGGTGGAGGTAGGGGATCCGGAATGGGGATCTTATTGATGACCTTGTGCCACTCAGTTTCACTGCGAAAAAAATGATGTGTCCCGCGTGCACTACAACTGGCAGCGGCGACTCATGACTGCAAGTTTCAGTTTCTAACTAAATGCTACTTGAGACTTTGGAAAAAGATCTAGAGAAATTACCAATGAAGAACGTACAATGCAATCAAAAATAATTAATTTTTAGGGTCAAATAAGGATATTAAAATCTTCAGTTCACACTGCTAATGTATTTTGTTGTTTACATCTCTATATTAATAAAATTAGTAATTATGGTGAAATTCATTAATTTTGACATCACTGAATATAGTAAACCAGAAATGTTAGTCCCCAGAAGTTCACTATACCTGGTGTCAACTATATCCCTAATAATGTTTCTCTCAAAATCTGTTAGTTTTTGAGTACCGGGAACCAAAATGGCATATTTTCCAACGTTGGAACCAAATTTTCCAAGAAACTGCCACAATTTTTTTCTCCGAAAATCTCTATATTGGAAGATAGTTCCACTCTCTATGATATTCTAGGCAAGGCTGGCAGAAATTGTGAAAGATTAAAAGTGATGATTAGGTCACTATACTATCATCTATCCAGATTGCGGTGTCATGTTTACAATTACTATTTAACTAATTAATATACATGACGTTTTATGAAAGTCCAGAAGACCAGTCTCTGAGTTTGAACGTTGGATATGCGATTGATAAACACAAGGGTGTTTTTCGTTAATTGGGTAGGTCAAAGGCTTGTGAAATGAGTCGTGCATAGCGGAGCATCACTGCACCTTACAAATAATTATGCAATTGAACTTTGATTTCTGAATACATCTTTCCACTGAAGGGTATTCTTTGTAAATGCAGGAAAAAATATGTTAAGTTCTTTTACGTTGGCAAATTTAAAACACACTTCGTTTACAATTCATGAGTTTGGTCTTTGACGAGACAAACATAAATGGCGTCAATTTTGGATAAGTAAACTATATCATCTTTTGACAACCTCATATTTTGAGGTGTTTCATTTCTACATGGTAATGTATTAAAATATAATTTAATGTGCAGTAATATGTTAAACATCTAAAAACTGTAATTACACCAAAATTTATAAAATAAAATGTTTTTAGTTTGTTCAGATTATCTTGTGAACTAAAAATATTTATCTGTGAATCCATTCTCTAACTCTTGTTTTCAAAATCAAGGGAAAAATCAAAATTTATAAGTATACACTTCCTGCTGCTGAACCTTTGACAGTTCTATGAACATTTTTGGATCACAGTATTTGTTTTGTGGAAATATTTTGAGATTTTTCTTCTGGATGTATGAAATGAAGGTTATCCTTGTATTTCCCTGAGTCCTTCAGTCGAGAGTTTCACAAAACAAAAAACAAAATGAAACACAATACAAATTTTTTTTAAAAAATTTATTGCAATCTCTTATACAGTTAGGTTTCACACTTACCACCTGAGATATTAGTAACATTATACTCTTCATTAATGTATCTAAAAAATTACATTTCTTAAATAGACTTTAAATACTGTTGTAACAAAAAAAGTAACTTTAACAAATTCTTTTAAAACTTCACTTAAGACTTCATGTAATTTGCGTATGCTTCTTCAAACATAGGCCGACACAGCATTTTTACCTGTAACTTGGAACATAGTAAGAACACACCCGACAGTTTCCTATGCAGTGAATAGATCTCCTCAGGAGGAGGGCAAAGTCTGTGTTTTATCATCGTTGGCACCAACTGTTGAATCTCCCTGGTGGTGTTCTGTGCCCCAAAGTCAAATGGTGTTTGAGATCGGAAAACTTCTCCGAGAATCATGACTGCGTCAACATGTGCTTCTTCCATAATCTGGTAAAAAATATTTTAAACTTCTTAGAGAAGGTAGTTTCAAAATCAGTAAAAAAAGGTCTCATAAATGAAAATAAATTAAAAATAATAATAAAAACAAAAAAGGTATTGTTCACTGATACAAAATTAATTGCATTTAGAGTTGTTGTTAATGTTAATACAATAATGTGCATAAATATTCTTAAATTTCATACATGGGGAGTATAATATCCTATTTAACCGCTTTCAAATATTCAAGTATTATATATTACTCTTGTTTATAAGTTTTCCACCATTTTCAAATTACATTACAACTAAAGTTTCCCCAGAGCATTAAGAGGTAAAATGTATTAACTGAAGTCCTGCATTTTTGCTATTTTACACATCCTGGAGGTTAAAACTATTTAAACAATTTAATGTGAAACCTGGCCCAAACAGTCTAATCAATATCTTGGTCAATTTTGCTTAAAAAATGTTACCTAATTTTATGGTGTAGAGAATTTAAAGTGTTGGAAATATTTGCTGGATAAAAGAATAATGGAAAAATGAAATATACTACCACAAGTTATCACAGTTTCAATGCTTTGGAGAATGAGAAATATAACATAGTGAGTTCTGTCAGAGAATCACTATTTAGAAAAAAACTGTTGTTTGGATTTTAATATTTGATTTTAATATTTTTGTAATTGTTGCCTTCACTATCTGTCAATATTTTCAATGTCCTGAAAATGTCCAATACGTGCAAATACATAAAACACATCATTCTGAAATCTTTCAAGAAGTTCAAAACAAATGTTCATGTCACAAAACAAGTTGTTTTCTAATTGATAGGAAAAGTCATGATTCTACAATGAAACTCTGAATTAAGTACGTTTTAAAGTATAATTCTAACAAATCAATTAAAGCAATGGCAATGTGTACAATAAACCAACAATATGACCTTTCTGCACATTGAAAAAACTGTAAACTTTTCTGATAATAACATGTTATGTTCTAATATAGTTACTGTTAAACAGAGAATATCTTTACTTCAATATCAGTTACAAAATCTCATACACTATAAACTCTCTATAACACACTTCTTTAAAACAAGAAACTCCCAATAATGTAAAATTCACTTGAGTTAAGTAGATTTACCCATTGGCCAACATTCAACACACACTCTCCATTTAACAAAAACTTTCTAAAATGAAAGTAGTAGGTCCCTTGAGTTTTGTTGTAAAAATTTTACATTTTAGCCAATTACCTTTGATTCATATCCTGTGAAAAAACCGAGTTCCTTGGAAAGCTTCAAAACCTTCTGCCTGTCTTCATCAGCAGCTCCTCGGATCACCTGAATGTATTTGTCCATAAATTCTTTGCTGTACTCCCGTGAAGCACCAAAGTCCAAGAGAGCCATCTGTATATTCAACAAGCAGTTGATAAGAATAGGAAATTATAATGAAGTTCAGTAATATGGAGACACAAAAAGTAGAGAGTGGGTTAAGGGGGAGGATAAATTTTCTCCTGGCCTATGAATACATCTTAGTATGACTCAAACAAGAAAGAATGGTTACATATGAAAAACATGTTACAACATACTTCACTTACCTACTATTGCTTTTGCAACCTCAACCTGTATCCGTAACCTCACAATTCCTCACACATCCTTCCTCACCAACCTGGACAGGCCTTACTCCTTTTATTGATGCCATTGGCAATTCACTGGTATCTCATTTACAAGTTATCCAATGTCATATTTTCCCACATACCACATCCATACTTGAAAGTCCCAACTCCATTACATACTTGTTTACATAAACATGTAAACCTGCTTGGCACATTTACAATTTGTAACATGTTATGCAGTTACTGAGTTTGCCAGAGCAGCAATGCTATCTGAATTCCAGGGTATCAGAGAGTATAACAGTATTTCAGAGAGAGTATTCATGGAATTATTTAGTCAGTTTAATTGCAGACCCAAACACAAAAATGTGTACTACAGTTCCTACCCCACCTTCATCTTCTGTTAACACTAGTTTCTATCAATTTGGTGCACCACAGACACTAGTTGTTCATTTTCTGCCAATTTGCATTATTTTTAGATTTTGTGTACATCTTGCTTATAAATTAGTCTGTATTCAATTGTTATTTGCAATCAAATTACTTTATCCTATTGAATGTGCATGTTATGTGCATGTAAATTAGCTCTATTCCAATATTACGAAGAAGGAAATTGAAAATGACAAATTGAGCATTTTTCAATAACAAGTTTTCCTTCTTATGATGTTCTAAATTGTCAGTCCCTTGAAAAACAGAAATTGCTAACGTGGTTCTTCTGTATATAAACAAATAAAAATAAATTAAATAAAAAATAAGTATACCTTTCGAGTTTCAGGGTTGTAAAAGAAGTTGCTCCAGTTGGGATCCGTTTGCATGTAACGGAATTCAAACAGCTCTTTCAGGCACAGCTGCATGATCAGGAAGCAGATGTGCTCTCGAATTTCCAGATTTAGATCCACACACTTGTCCACAGGCATTCCATCAATGAGCGTTGTCGAAAAAACTTGTTTGGTACTGAGATTATCTGGACAAACAGAATTTTGTTTGTCACTCACATAAAAAGTAAGATTAATACAGAATGTCTCAGAATAAATGTTACAAATTTTTAGGGCATGTAGGGGGGTGAAGATCACTATTTGCCAATAAACTTGTGGTGTGAAATTTTATGTAATGAAGTTTCACATGTAACATTTGCCCCTGATGTTAAGCAATCCTATGTGCACAGAGGCATAGGGCGCTTTACAACCTGAGTTTTTGCGTACGACTAGGATGGGCATCTCCTAGAGCAGCTTAACACTAGGCACACGAGCGATTCTTTTTTGCCGAGGACAACAATATGTGACGAGAAACTTCATGTAGAGCAATTTGATTTGTGACTTTCGCCCCTCATTGTCTGGCAGTTCATTATGCATTGGTATTGTGGAAACAAAACCATTAATGCATCTGTCTCACCTATGATACCTCAAACTCCACTACAAGTGCATGCAACTTTTCTTCAATTAATTGATTGATGTTTCCAGACATGTCAACTACGGTCATTAGTCCCATATGGGTAGTGTATGTTTTTATCATGAGTAGTGTGATCTTCCCGACGAGATCTGGCCCCGTAGTATGGCAAGATCTGGTCCCATCCTACATGTCGACTCGTGGTGTTTCCCACACATGCCGACGTGTTGACCAGTCACACACTAGCCAGAACAAGCTTTAAGTTCCCTGTATGCATGGTAGTGTAATGCATCTAAGTGCGTGTGTGTAAGAAAGGGGTAAGTTTAGGACAAGGAAGAGAAAGGAAAGATCGCATGAGGTATGTAGTCCATCTGTTAGGGTATACCTCCAGTGTTCGGCTGGTGTTGATTGGAGAAACCGTGGAAAACTACCCATCAGAACAGACAACCTATAGTTCTCATCCAGATAGCAGCTGAATTCAACCTAATTATGTAGTTAGTGTCCAAAATCCTGTCACCGTCAAGACTCAAACACTAGGATCTTCCGATAAGAGATGCTGCAGTGGCATCAATTAAAGAGCCACCTTAGCCAGCAACTTTTCTTCAACAATGGCCTACATTCTCTCACCCAGTACAATAAACAGTTGAACATAAAAATTAACAGCAAACACTGGTAAAAACTTGTTAACGTGAATCAGACACTATTTGCAGCTGCAGACAGGAACTTCTAATTGGGTTCTTTCCTGAAAAACTTAAGGAATGGCTGAGGTAGGTCCCAGTCCCTTCCCAAAAATCGCCTCGCATTTTTCAGACAATTAGAACAAAAGATAATGACAACAAATGCAAAATTATTGAGAAATTTTCAAAAGAATGTGAGCTAGAAAAAGAAAAAATATTCTAATGTTTTTTTAGTAATGCTTTAGAGTAGGCGTCTGCTTACAGTGAAGCATGCATTTTGGTAATATTAAGAATAAAGACTTCAGTGCCAGTAATGTTCTAAATTCTCTATTAACACCTTGTTAAAAAAGGTAACACCCAAGGAAACTGATTTATAATATTCTATGTATGCAGTTTTGGCTTTGAATTTCCAGTGGTTGGCATTGCTTCAAAAACTTTTTTGGCAGATATTGTAAATAATACCCCACTTTACGCATATTTCTCCATCATTCAAGAACAGGTTTGCAGATACTACCAATCAGGGGCAAATGTCACGTGTGTAATGTTATTACAAGAAATTTCCCACTACATACTCATTGTTAAAAAGCAAATCATCTTTGACTCCTTACATACACTCGAAGTTTGCAACATTTCTTTACGAGAAAACCTGTGTATGGGCAGGATGGCTTGATATTAATTTCAAACAACCAAAAACAAACCAACAGATTTCAAATAGAAAGCTAGGTCTCTCAAACTGCCAAGTGGCATGGATTCCAGTACAATATAAATGGAAATATAAATCTCACCTATTACATCTGGTACAATGTAATCTGGATAAGGCTTCAGTAGTTCCTTGAATTTCTTAGTGCAGGCAGCTTCTCTTACATAATCTACTTCCCAAGCGAGTTCTCGTTTGGCCACTTCCACTATGTTGTCTATGAATATTCCTGCAGCAAGAGTTTTTCTGTGTATATGTAAAAATCTGATTTAATACATCAGGCATTTGAAAATAAATTACTACAATACCCTTCCCAATAAAATCCATCAAGAGAAACAAAAATATTCTGACTGCTATAGAGAATTTTAAAGGCACAAAACTACAAAAAAAATAAGAGGGCTAAAGGGTCATTCCATGTCAAGTGATGTAGAGTTCCCCACACAACAATCTCAGATTTTGATGAAATTTTACAACCTAAGTCTCACATGACTCAAAGGAACTTTTATAAAGATGAAGCTTCATAGGTGAAATAGTTTTAAGACATTTGGCAGTTTCTCCCTGAGCAGTGTCATTGAAGAGTATGAATATAATATTTTTGCAATTGGGGGATACAATATTTCATTCTCACTTATTGCTAAATAAATGAAAATGAGCTTCTTTTAAATGAAAAGAGCAGGTTTTGAAGTTTTCAGAAAAGTTCATTTAATAATCGAACAGAGGCATACAGCCCAAAAAATGCTTAAAAGTGAAGTCAGGTTGGCAAAAACTTAACGTTCAATTATAAATCCAGAGTTTCTTGTTGTATAGTTCCCTCAGTATTTAAGTAAGAAAATTGAAATTTGGCACATAACATCTCAACATAACAGCTTTTTGCTGCAATTACATTATTTATTAACATAAAAGATATATTAGTTGCACCAAAACAAGTGGGAAAAGTTGTACAAGTAAGCTAATTTACATTAGTTCAGAGATTATGGAAAAGGACATATTGTATCCCAAAGAAACATAGACATACTCTTTAACAAAGCTACAAAGGGGTAATCAAACCACTTCAACCCAAAAACCATTTTACTTATGAAGCTACAAATACATAAAAGTTCCTTTAAGATACGTGGAACTTGAGCTACAAAATTTCATCGAAGTTCATGGTGGAGGTCAGGGGCACTTCTCCAAAAGTAGACCACTGGTCATGGAGCCATCCTTCACTCTATTTACCTACAGGTCAGAAACACTTTTGCAACCAAAATTGTTGGAGTCAAAATATTTACTCCCTAGAAAAAAAATATCTTCAATCTACATTTTTAAATTTTGTAACTTCCGCAACAGTAAATAATACACTGGTGAAACATACTATTCATGCACTGATTTGGGACAGAGAGAAGAGAAAGAGAAGAAAATTAAGAATGACTAAGAATGTATGGGTTTCAACAACATTTTATCCACATACACATCATATTATTTCTAATGGATATGTAATATTATAAACTGTGTTCTACTAAATATTCAGACATCTCAAATCTCTTTGAGTTTCCTCTCCTGCACATATCAGCCACAGAGAGGTCTCCAGGCTCAAAGTTTCCGACCCATTTATGAGTCTCAAATTTGCATTTTCAAGTTCTATAATTTTCTTAAGTGCAAAGCTTTTAATAAAAATTGGACTTTTACCGAATTTATAAGAGCTATTTGCTCTAGTTGATGAAATATTGTAAGAAAAAAAATTTCTCCCTAGGTATGACAGGAATCAAAACTCAGTCAGTTCAGATCAGTAAGCCAGCTGTCCATCACTTCATCTACCTGGCATTTTAAATGTTATTTTACAATTGATTGTAAATCCACACAAAATTCTCTAAATTGAATTTAAAATTACTCCAAAACTACTAATAACAGTATTTTGAAAAATCTACATGAATTGATTAAAAGATCTAATATTGAGAAATAGATTGCTTTATGAAAGATACCTCTAACTTCAATGTTGAATGTGTAGTGGAGGTTCAAAGGAAAGAAAGAGTTTTCGTGTGGCTTCGGTCAGCCCACATTGAAGGATTACACTAGCCTGCTGATCTGCTCACATCTGACCCTTGCTTACAGGAGTGCTTACATCGTGACTCACTGCCCAAAAGAAGTCAATAGATGGCATTCAAGTGAGGAGTTCCTTAGAGTCCCTAGATACAGAGATACAGAGTGCATTCCATTGTTCCAACTATCCCACCATTTTATATCCAGTTGTCAGGAGAATTGGAACTGAGTGGCACTATGTATATTGAGAACCATGAATATGTCCCAAACCAATATTAATATTCTTGAAAATCTCCATAATGTCACCAATTGTAATCATTTCTGACCAACTTGTCAATTCTCCTTAATGGAGCTATTGGGTGAGAGGATACTATTATATGGCAGCAGTTGTGCTATTCTCTGTATCTAGGGATGGTAGAGATCCTCCCATTCTGCCATACAGCTTCATGAAAAAACATTTCATCTTTTTGCCGCAGGAGCGTTTAGAGATGTAAGCAATTAACCCACAAGGAGAGGAAGGGCTGAGAGTTCCTCCTCAGAGCACCCTCAATTGATTTTATTCAGGTAGCAAAAGAGTGCATGTACTTTAAAACTTGATCAATACAATAAGCACAGAAAAGTCTGTCCGCAGTGCCACCATGCCAGTGAGAGTGCTGACAACAGAAATTAAGTTGGTATCACGATAATCAGGCAGCGCTGGGACCTGTCAAAAGGAGTGCAGAAGCAGCAGGAGAGGAAGGGGCGAAGAGAGGGCATGCACGCCACACTAGCACTGCGCAAGGCAGTGAAGTTGAGGGCAGAAGCAGAGGCTGGGAAGCAGGCTCCGGCTTGAATTCGCATGGAGAGACTTTCCTGATGCATTGTAAATTTCCTCATTGCTATCAACTCAAAAATTGTACATTTTCCCCACAATCATGAAAGCACGTATTTTACTTTGTAATTACATCTAGAAGAGGGAAGGGCAGCCCTCCCTGCATTTCCTTGAGAAACTAGCATTGATGCAATCCATTGAATTGAATTGAATTAATGCCTTATTTTACGTGGCGAGACTCGCGCCATCAGGCCCGCTCTTCCGTCTCACCACGCAAATTTCGCTACACTCCATTCACCAACTAGCGGAGAAAGGAGGTATATCTTGGGCGACGAACAGGCAATTTGAATTTTGCTCAGAGGCGACATTTAGGCTTGAGGATCTTTTACATGCAAGTAAATCTACTAACATAGAAGAGCCGGCTTTACTTTCCCTCCGAAGGAAGGCGTACGCAGGATTTTTTCACCCTGAAAAATCCATGGTGTTGATCGGGTTTGAACACGCCAACTTGGGTATAACAGTCCGATATGCTAACCATTACACCATCGTGCTGACAATCTCCTCTTGCCTCTCAATATGAGTGTTTCCTACACAATACCTTCAGGAAATATGTTCCACACTTTGAGGACTCCCACCAAGTTGTCGATGTCACTCTGGATGCCCTCTGCGACCCCTGGGTACTGAATTTTCATGGCAACTTCTTGCTTGTTGGGCAGGACGGCCAAGTGCACCTGCCCTATGGAGGCAGCTGCAAATGGTTTCTCTTCAAACGACTGAACTTTGGTTTTCCATTCGGGGCCTAATTCAGACTGCAAGACTTTCTGGAAGAGAATACAGCATGGGAGTTAACAAGCACTGGGATGTGATGAAGAGAAGACATATTTTCAAAAATACACGAGAAAGAATGAAACAGAGAGAAAGAAGGAATCGAGTGAATGGACAGTCAAGGAGAAAAAGAGCGAGAAGGATAGCAAATAAAAAATGAATGAACGAAAAGAGAGAAAAACAAGCAATTTGAATAGAGAAAATACAGAAGTACAAAAACTAAGAAAGAAAAAATCTATAAAGTGAAAAACAAAAAAAGAAAAGAAAAAAAGAAAAATCAATAGGTATTATTATCATCATCATTAGTGAAAAATTACAGTTCAATTTTTTTCCTGACTGGGCATATCTAGTGCCTTACATGTTTTATTAACCTGGGAGTGCCCGTAATAGGTAGTCTCGTGCCAGTGCCCACAATGTATCTCTGAGATATAGCTGCAACTTTTTGTGAATGCGAATGATCTGAAAGTCTATTTACTGAAATAGGTATTTTATTTGGTTTGTACTTGTCCCCTAAGCAATTGTTAATGAATCCTGCACTGTAGAAACATTGTCTGAATATTTATGTTGAGAAAGGTAAAAATTGACAAGTACACGCAAAAAAATCATTAAACATCTTATTAAATATTATTAAATACAATTTCCACAAATAATTTTGGCATGTACTAGACAAATATATATTTAAAACTTACAAAATATTTAGGAAGTCTTTGTCTTTTTTCCATTTTGCAAGGTTTGCATTATTTAATTTCCCTACAGACATCTCCTGTGCATTGTTTTACTCTTTGGGAAGAAATTGTGACAATGTGACACTTGATACTAGATAGGACAAATTTTTACATTTTCTAATTAGGCACTTGTCATAGACATGACTGAAAATAATGCCATGATACGTATCGCTTAGATCAGGATCTCACAATGCACTGGTGCCAGTGCACGCAACACATTTGACAGATATCCCGCAGCACAGTAATCAAGTTTCAACATGCCCATGGAAAATGATTCAGATAAAGGATAAAAATACAAGGTCAGGCATTCTCAGAAAAGTTCAATGAAGGAAAGAGATTCAAGAGCTCAAGAAAACGTGGGCATGTCACACACAGTTTTTGTGTAGCTTCATTGAAAAAAAATTGAATCAAATCAATTGAAATCTATGCACTGCTATGGATGAGGTTTTTTGCACCTACCTCTACTTGCCATGATGGCATGAAGTCTGCTGACTGCCTGACTCTTTCAAAGGCCTTTTGTAGAGGGGGACTAATGATGCTACTGTCCTGTATGCTCAGGATTTGGCCTATCTTCAAAGCAGCCCCTGAAAGGAAAATCAATCAGAAAAATTAAGATTCAGTTGCTTCATCTCCTGGAAAGGTAAATAAAACCTCAAGAGCAGCTGGATTATTGTTATCTGCCCCAACCTGTGTTTGAATAGACTGAGTAGTTTAACTATATTATCCCTGAGCTGGATGGTATGATCATTGAAAATCATCAAATGTTTTGCTTCTGATTGCTGTGATAATTTGGAAAGAGCTAAATACTATGGTACCCCAACATTAATATTTTAAACAATTTTATCAATAAATCATTGTTATTCTTAATAAATATTTGAGCTATTTATCCAGTTAAGAATTTTATTCTATACTAATTTATTCTGAATTCTAAGTCAAGTTTACAAAATGTATTTGGTTGTTGAACTTAGTCATTTGGAAGATAAAGTACAAACATGTTTTGTACTGCCTGTTCATTTACATAAAAAAAATGACACTAAAACATATTGATGCACAAACATACCATGTTAGTCCTACAAAACATAACTTTTCCCCCATTTTCCATCTTTCAGATAGTTCCAAATTATGAGACTGTAATAACTTGTAGTATAAGAAATTTAAATTAATATAACAGATGCCTGCAAATGCACCATGATTCCTATTTTAAAAGTATTCTACTTTAAAGGTTGATAAAAAGTTGATTACACTTTTTTATAAAATAATTTAGAATAATTAGTCATATATGAATGAAGTATTGCAGTTTTAATACTATTTTGAAGAGTAAAGGGTACAATATTCCTCTTCTTTTATTTTCCCATCAATAACAGCTTGATATTGACAGAAATTATTCTTCCCATGATATTATTATTTAGCAGAGATTCAAACAATAGTTTTTAATTAGGTTTTTGAACTTTACACACAACCTCACAAAATTGGATTATTTTAAGATCCTGCTAAAAACCACATATTTTCATTCACTGAAATTTTGCTCTTTTAAGCTTTTGGAGTTTATCAACGATGTAAATAGTACATGATATTTTGAGGATATCTTTTTAAGAATGAGAATATTAAATCTACCAATCTCCACAGTATTTTCTCTGAGAATTTTACTTAACTCATAGTCTAAACTGAAAGATGTAGCATTTGGTGTCTAGACACTAAAAAAAAAAAAACATGAAAACACTAGTATCATTTTAAATAAAATACTTTTTTGAATTGTTGAGACATGTGACAGACTGGCAAACTGACTGAGAGACAGCTGGCCAACTGACTCTTACCTCTGACTTTGCATAAAGTGTTGACAATACGCTCTGCATTGGCTGGTGTCAGGAAAGTATTTTCTGAACCACCTTCAGCACCTGGCTGCTTGTCCTTGAGGCCCAAAGTGCGTCGTGTAAATTCAGCAGCAGCTCCTACACCGAGGCCTGCAGCCAAACCTCCAAACGACATCAACCGGCCAAGACGAGAGGATGGTACCTTCCGTTGCCTTGAGGAACTGCTGAGCTATTGACAGATATCACAATTACTAACAGGGCCAGAGATAGGTCTTGGCAGACCGGACAACTACCCACGACATGGAAAACTGGGAGACCTGAAAGTTTAAAACATGGAAGTAAAATTCAGTTAACAAAAACAAAAAATGGAAAATGAAAAGGAAAAAGAAAAAAGAAAAATGTAGTCATAATTTTATAAACCATATTAAATAATTGAAATAAATTTTCAATTAATATGACATCAGCAAAGATTCTGCTGATTATTACTTCACAATATTGTCATCAAAAATATAAATTTGGTTTCAGGGTATTAAGTTTCACTGTTGCTGTCGTCGTTTTCGTTGTCGCTGTCGTTGTTGCCGCCGTTGTCGGTTTCGCTATCGTTATTATTATTATTATTATTATTATTATTATTATTATTATTATTATTATTATTATTATTATTACTATTCTTATTATTATTGTTATTATTATTATTATTATTAATATTCTTATCATTATTGTTATTATTATTATTATTATTATTATTATTATTATTATTATTATTACATTTATATTGCAAATTTATGATACCGAGTTTAAAAGTAGATAGATAGATTGATTGAGGTTTCCAGGAACATCAACTGATATGATCAGTCCTATTAGTGTAGTATATGCTTTATCCTGTGAGGTAGGCAGTGTTCCTCCTCTCTCCTTTGGATGGAGAGACAAGTCACTTAAAGTAAATTTCCCCCTTTCCACATATCTTCTCCAGTGGGGCACTGTCCCAGATGTGACAAACTCTAAGCTCCCGACTGGTATAGTAGTGTTGTGCACGCAAGTATGTATGTGTGTATGAGCGCAAGAGGAGAGTATACGTTAAGGAAGAAGAAGGGAAGTTCACACATGGTCTGTGACCCATTTGTACTGCTCCGGCATTTGTCTGGTATTGATCAGAAATACCTAGGGAAACTACTGATCAGAGTAGCCGGCTACTAGAAGTTTCCTCCAGACAGCACCTTCATTTTATCTAGCTACATAGCTAGTGTCAAAAATCTACCACCATCGGTACTCCCTAGGACCTCCCAGTCACTGCAGACACAATGAGCTAAATCAGCCAGTTTTAATTTAAAAATAAAAAAATATATGCTTAGATTAGACATTTTTTGATTGGCAGTTTAGTGGATTTCAGTTTTTCGTCAGGTCCAAAATTGTCTATCGCATTGACACTGATTTCTAGTACATTTTTCAGTCAGCAATATAGACGTTGCTGCAAATTCGCGCATTACACCTAGAACCTCTTTATTCAATCATTTCTTGTTTTGTCCCAACATGTCTTGTATAAACTGCAATAGAAGTCAGAAATTCAAAAATAGGATATGTCTACAAAATCTAAATGTTTATTTCTTTCATTCAATAAAATATAGTTAAGACATATTTTCGAACATTTATCTGACTAAAACAAGAAATCTTAATAAATACATGATATTTAAAAATGGAAGTAAGGTAATATACATTTCAGAAACCTACTCAATATTATTTCAAATTAAACAACAAATCTAAACATATTATTAGGATTTTTATAAAAGTTAGTGCATATGGGTACAATAATTTGAAACTAAGATTACAATCAAATATGTATCTATGGATCTTTATACCCTCTTGAATACTTATCATTTATCACTTCACTGAAATGTAAATGATGGAAAGAATTATACTACCACTTTGTCAATGAACACAAACCATGATGTGTTTGTAAACCCTGAGATCTCCAGTTGCATTATTTATTTATTAATGAGGAACATGCAGCAGACATCTGAGTGCACCTGTCTTGTAGCAGAGAGGCACGTATAGTGGCACAGTGAGCATGGACTCCCCCCAGGTCCAGACAATGAAGGCACAAATTCACCACTAATAGTTTCTATTCATTTAAAAAGAAAAACGAATATGAAATAATTATATGAGTTGTCATTGCCAACAATATTGTCAATATTGTTGGCAATGACGACTCGTATAATTATTTCATTGTAAATGTCAACAAAAACTTACCACAATATCAATACAAAAAACGAATATATTGAATGAATTTTAATTATTTACAATCTTTTGCTGATACTTGGAGTTAATTGTTACACTATAATTTATTAACATTTTTATTTAAAAAAGATTGGGAAATAAAATAATTAATAATTTTGTTTCTAGGGTGGAATCTCGGTTACTTGCGATTCCAATTACCCAGGGTATCTATTGAGTGGAACAATCGCTTAAAAACAAATAATGTTCTAAAGCAAGTCAAAATTTACTTTTCTAGGTTAAATGTCTAATTCAAGGTTCAATGGTGTGAATAACTACTATCAAAAGTAAATTCAAGCCGTTTTGACAATTCCATTGTCTAAACATTTGAAGAAAATAATTTTAATTTATAATTTTTTGCTCTTTCTATCTTCAAATTTTTAACTTCTTGATATGAACAATAATATTAATAAGGAACAATATGTTTTCAAAGGTAAGGAAAAACTATCAATATCTCATTTACATTTATACATAAATTAACAAATAAAAATTACTTTTAAATTAAACATAAAATAATTTCTATGGCAAGTCAGCTGGAAAAATTGAGTTAGCTGGACATGGTAACAATAGCAGGAACTTCCTGTTGCATTATTGGGTATACATGAACTCTAAATGTACTTGTAAAATATACTTGACTACTAAATGTACTTGTACCATATAATACTAAATTATTTTATGGTACATAATTTTTTAAGTTTCTTAAAAAAGGCACCAAATCACATTTCTTAGAATTATTCGAATGTAAAATCGCAGATATTCTTGGAAAAAAATGAGAGTAAACATTCGAGTTAAAAATCACTGGCTAATATACATTTTGTTCAGAACACAATATTGTATTATTTAGAAACAGTTAATAGGCTGAAGATGAAAAGTATTTATTATTATCCATTACAGTTTCACAGCGTTTTACAATGACAATCACACTCTCAAATTATTTTTGAGAATTTTTTTTCCTAGGATGAACATAGTATCTCAGGCATTAAGAAATCACACCAAACATTTTTGAAATTTCTGAAAATCATCCCTAGAAATGAACTACATTGTGGGAATAGAATCAAATGCTCATGATTCACAGACATTTACTTACTGTCTGTCGTTTCTTCACCCAAGTTGCATCAGGTTTCTTAGTACTATTTGGAGATGGTTTAGCTGCACTCTCCGGGACAGCAACATCAGCAGTTTCAGTCTTTACTCTACTTTCTACTTTATCTAATGGCTTCTGCTTAGTGTCATTTTCTGGAGTTTTTGTTCTGTCAACTTCCTCCACCTTGGCAGCCTTGCCTGGTGCTTGAGAACTGTCATTTTGTTTCAAGTTTTCTGTTCCTAAATTTACTGATGATGCATTGTTCACCACCTTTTCAGATGGCCCATTAACTTTTGCATCATTATGAGCTTTGTGAGCATCACTGTCAAACTTTGATACTGATTGAGAGTCTTGTGGATACACAGCACTGTACAAGTTTAACTCATTGATTTCTGCCTCTGTTGTAAATGACTCAGTGTCTGGCTGAGGAATTACACCACCTAGTATCAATAAAAAATAATAAATTTGCCAAATTAATACAATATTACATATTCACATTATTCACTTACCGGAATATTTTACATAAGCCTTCACTCCCTCCCCAACCATAGATGCTCTCTCCATCAACTCTGTAAGTTGCTTTGTTATATCCGTCTGAAAGAATGACACTTCACTGTTAGGTCCTAACCCCCAAATAGTGTTACTATTATTTCGTAAGTGTTGAAATTACCTGTACGTTCCCAGAATTTAATGTGTTCATGATAGTCTTTCCGCCGGTATGTCGCAAATCTTCAGCCATTTCTTTCAAGCTGGAATTATTCCACACCTGTTTTATTTGAGATTCCTGGAGCTTCACTGTCGCGTTCACGACGTTTTGCAACCCACGTAGGATTGCCGCTACATCTTGTAAACCCAGACGTGACATATTTGGTAAGGGAATCAGAATCGTATATAACCTCTTACGCCCACTCAATGAGCAGTTTCGCAACAATTAATCACTAAGACCCGCCAAATAAAAAGAAAAAAATGTAGCACACTTTAAAATTAATGATTGGCAGGTTTTAGATACGTAACCATCATCAGTAATACGACATAGCTTATCTAGATTAAAATTAAAATTTGTTGACTTCAGTAAAACGCCATGATTCTCAATGAAACCAAACTGTTCAAGTTGTGAATGTTTTATTGCAGGTCTACAGCTTTCTCTTTTAGATTTTGTACTTTAACAAGCTGAAACTTACAAATAATTAATTATTAAATATTTTATTTTTAAAATGGAAACATTGTGTAAATTTAAGGTTGAAAATTGTCGCTCAAGTGATATTTATTTACATCAGTCCATGCGAGGGGAGGCTCGCCATGATCATATGGGCGACAGGAGAGACGTCATTGGGAACAGCTGGTTGGAGAGGTGCTCCAGCAGGTTCAGTCGAGTTGTGTAAACTTTGATCAAATTTTTGAGAAATTGCTCTGGTATGTGGGATATCATACATATACTCAACTTCATATGGCAGCGAACTTTAGATTATCTGTATAATTAATGTAAAGAACTCCCAAGGAGTTCTAAAATATTTGTAATTTGATATGGCATGTAGGATGGTGGTAAACAAAGGAAATGCGTAATTGACATGGTCACATTGACTTTGTTTTTTTTGTTGAATAAGTATTAAATGACTGTAAAGATACCAATATAAAAATGTGATATTGATGAAAATGCTTCTCTTTCTGCATTTTTAAGCTTGTAAGTGACAATGGGGCGCATCTTTTTGGATCACATCGGAGGTTCACGTCTTTTTTCATGCGCATCCTGCGACACAATTTTGACAAATAGAAGTGAACTCATCAGCACACGTTTCACAGGAGCTACTGGAAGAGCTTTTTTGTTTAACAAGGTTGTCAACTTAAATTACAGGTTGGTTTAATTTATTTGCCTATTTTTAGTTGTCATTAAAATAGAATGAATTTAATTTGATGATTTTTTTATAGTGAAGTTCAAGATCGAGTAATGTTGACAGGTAGGCACATGGTCAGAGATGTATCCTGTAAAAATTGTGATGCCAAACTTGGTTGGATCTATGAGTTTGCAACCGAGGAAAATCAACGTTATAAGGAAGGGAGGGTTATTCTTGAACGAGCTCTTGTAACCGAGAGTGATGGCATTGATGAACACATGGGTGATGATTGATGTGCTAATTCTCAAAAAACAGTTGAGTTTTGAGTTTCTGCAATCAAAGCAGCGAAATACAATGAGAACGTTGCCTTTGAATGCTTCCTTTGGGATTTGGGTGTGTAGTTTTCAAAAAAGTGTCTTCTGTTTTGGGCTCTGAGATCATAGTAGTACAATGCAGAGACTTTTTTTGTTTTGAGAACTCTAGACATGTTGACCCTCATATCCTCTTCCAAAAGGTTTTGGGTCCTCAGTGGCATTGTTTAAGGTATTAGTAAAGAGCAACAAAAATATTTGGAAGGGCCAAAAGGAAGCAGGTTTTTGAATGTCCTGTCTTGAAAAATTGTAGAAAGAACGTTCTGTAATATTTTTGTTTTTTTCGATATTTGCATCATTCCATGTAGGATTGAACTTACGGAAGTATTTCTCTATATTAAATTTTGTTCTTAAGAATTGTGGTTTACTAAGCATGAATTAATGTAGGAAGAATGAATTTTTTGTGTAATAAAATGATGGTAGGTGATTTGCATGGGTAGGTTTTGACTGCTTGATAAAGTCAAGTAAAGAGTTTGCATCCATCTGTGTTCTTAGATAATTGTTGGATATGGAAAGTCAGTCATGTTACCATAGTTTCAGATAGTCTTTTTAATGCATTGTTCATTGGTGTGTCTATAGAGACATTTTTCTTTCATTTACCAATAACTTCTTAACATCAATTTTAAGAAGCATTGTTACAAAATAATGTAGGAATTTTGTGGCTTAACACAGATCAAAATTCGCTGTATTAAATAGGTTGTCAATAGTTAGTACAGTGTAATTCATCTTCTATGCTGATGATCTCAAAAGAAACTTCTTTTGCCAATTTCTCTAAGAGATATTTTGAGACTGACCATTTTTTTATTAGTTTTCATACAAATTGCTATATGTGAGGTAAAATGGGACTGAAAATTCTCGGATCATAAGCACTGATGTCTCCTTTGAGGGAATTCTTTTCTGAAAATGAATTAAGAAAGAGAGCAAAGGGAATATATTGTCATAATCACTGAATAAGTATGTCACCTCTCATCCATTCATTCTAACTTGTGATATTAAACTCATCTAATAAATAAAATTGTCCAGTCTATGAGAAATATTTGAGATAGGTAGTCATATTTGATGAACATGCTGATGTTTTTGCCCTCTCCCCATTAAAAAATATGAGAAAAATAATTTTAATTAAGTTTGTAAACCAAAAAGGATTCTGGAATGGTTCCATTCTACTCCACAGTCACTAAAAAAAATTGAACTTGGTGTGTACAAGACATGTTGCAATATACATACACGAAGCATAGCTTCATTAATTGTTTACCAGCAGTGAAATAGATGAGAACCTTAGAAAACAAAGTTTTTGTCAAATTTTGTGTCAGATTCTTCACTGTTTTTCCTTTGGAGATATATATGTATAATACAGAAGTAATTATATTATAATGTATTTTGTTATGAAGATAAATGTGTGTTTTTGACATTAATTGGAGAATAAATTTTATTTAAAAATAATTAACAATAAGTACTTGTGTTTGCTTGAGAACTCCTTCTATTTTCCTTTGCTTCTGTGAAAAGTACAGTTCTCAGGATGAATGAAAAGTTATGTATATTTAAATGTGAATTTAGTAACCAGTTGCATAAAAAGTGACTCAAACAGTTGAAAACAGTGACCTATGAAATGTTGCTGCTAAGCCTCAATATGTGTGATGATTTTTTCAGTATGACATTAATCATTTTATGTGGAATTCAGAAACCATCTTTTTATGACTTTTACTTACAGTTTGTTTACAATTGTACCATTTACTGTTAGTATATTTTAATTCTAAATAATATATTTTGTGGTTAAAACTTTCTTTTGTATTTTGATGGTGCTGAAGTTAAGTTTTAGAGAATGCGTAACATTCAAGCACATGATGAATATTGACATCGAAGTTCTGTTATTACATTTTCTAGACCATAATAAAATTTATAATCTACATGTAAGTGCTATATTTCATAAAATATAACTTCAGTGTTCAATATCCATGTAACACTTAAGTATGTGTTGTCTTATCGGAGCCTTGATGAAGGTTAAACACATCTATATAATTGTTGTTGGATAACTTATTGAATGAAATTCGCAAATCTTCCCATAAACAATTGTTTATCATAGATGACAAAGATATTTCAATGACATAATGCATAATCCATCAGGAGACTGGTGTTCGCATCTCTTCAATGTATTCATACTGTTTCTTCCTTAAAACCCAATGCAACAGCACAACAGCAGATTATTGCAGGGACCCTCTCCACAGCATGAGATGAAGAGGTATAGCTATTAAGGACAAGAGGCTCTGCGAAACATTTTTCAAATTTTGGGTTGACTTCCTGATAGATCTTTCAGCTGAACATTGTTACATGGTCAACAAGTAATTGATACTCAAAGTATAAAAATAAAATTTAACATTTTTCTTGTTTTATTGATTTTTATATGTCATTTAAATTACTTTTTTTAATCATATGGTGCGAATAAAAATGTATCAAGAAAACAAGGTAGAATTTTCAATTATTGCCTATTTTGTATCATTGACGTATGTAGTTCTTCGGCCATTATTTTTAGACATATCAGTCACACAGTATTAAGACTAAAGACTTTTCTTCATAAAAAATTGTTGATAAAATATTTATGACAAAATTAATGTAATTAATATAATAAAAATCTTGCAATATTTTGAGGTTGAGTTGTGACTTCATCTTAACCGTAAGATGGATCCATAGCTTAACCCCAAAACATGGCCAGAAATTACCTATTATGAATGTTACCTTCTGAGCAGTATTTATAAAACATTTTATCAAAAAACAAATACAAAGTCATATTGAACAAAGACAAAGTGTTTAAGAGTTAGTTGATTTATGAGTTTATTCACAAAGTTTCTGTAATAACAACTTTCGTAGCAATCTTTTAGCCAAATTGTGTAATTGATAGGTTTTAAACAGAAGTTCTTTCCTAAAAATAATGCATAAGCCATTTAGACACTCTCATCTCTACATTCTTTGATTACTGTAACTTTGAAAAGAGATATCTGTTCCTGACTTAAAAGTAACTATGGTCTTTATTAATGTAGGCGCGAAGACATGAACAAATTGCAGATCAAGCAAATAATTTTGATAGTGTTGAGGTTTGGAAATAAGTATTATGTTTGTAATAAGTGCATAAAAATATATAAGCAAATGTAAAATTATTCCATTTAAACAACTGTTGTTAATAAATGTCCTTAGTCTGTAATTGATTAATTAATTACTTTATGCCAGAGATTTGCAATTTTTAAGGACATTGCTATACTTGTGACAATAAAATAAATTTCCATTACAGACGACCAGGGCAGAGGTGCTACTGCAATCAATTAATTTGGACATTGTAACTGGAAAAAAAGTACAATATTTTTATTTTTTTGTTATGACAATGACTGGCTTGGGTCCTCCATTCTTTTCCGGCCAATGTGTCTCAGAGCATCAACTGATGTCACGGCAATGCCTGTAACCGGGAGGTCATAGGGTTGGAGCTCCGACAGTGCTAAGTATTTCAACACCAGCTAGGTCGAATCCAACCGCTGTCTGGAGGACAATTCCAGCGGCCGGCTGCTCTGATGGGCAGTTTTCCGTGGTTTCTCCTAAGAATACCAGAGCAGTACGCTAACAAACGCACCGTGCGCCATCTTTCTTCTTCCTTGTACTATTCTCTTACTTACACAAACATCGGGAGATATAAGCTTGTCCAGGTTGAGTGGGTGCCCCGTTGGTGGGAGATAACTGATTGGGAAACCCCGCTAGCCAACTTGTAGATCGGCGGTGGATGTCATTCAGCGGGTGAAGATCACTGCCCGCTCCCGAGGGGAAAACATGAATTACACTTATAGGGCTAATAACTTTAACTCTGAAACACGAAGTAATCATAGTTATGTTATAACGTGTCATTATTTTTAATCAGTACAGTGTAATAGCCGAGGTGGCCAAGAGTGTGTATACCAATTCTGCGCTTCAGTCCCAAGGGGCGCGGGTTCGAATCCAACCTTGGGCATGATGGTTTGTCACTTGTCTCTCTGTAGGTGTCGCATTCTGCTGGCCCTAGATAGAGGATCCCGCAAGTTCGTTGGTGTCTAGTGTATGGTTGAATGTGCGTCTCGTCGGGGCGTAAAGGGTAACTGTCTGTTGGCTGAATGAAATTCCTAGGGACGGTATAACATTTTTCCACTCTGATCCCCCTGCTTGACGCAACCCGCTTGGCATACATGCACTCCATGTTGCCGTTACCTCTGCGATGACCATACCATATTAATATTAGGTGAGAAACTGTGGAGTATCAGGAGAAGAACGTGGATACAAAGAAGAAAGTTGCAAAATTCCTTCTTTGATATAAGGTAAAGGCAAAAAAGAAAAGACAGAATATGGAGGAGGCAGTGTAGAAAACCGTGGAAAAGAAAGAAACAAAGGAGGATGAGAAGGAAGAAGAAAATAGATCTTCTGATTTAGCCCAAATGTGTGTGTTGAATATTGACATAATGAATCATGCATTAAATATGCATTCTTATTTCTCACTAATGAAACCTTTTAACAGAAGGGTCATAATAGCTAGTCTACACCAATAAAATTCAAGTGTGTCTGTGATTTCAAAATAACTTTTTTTTAAAAAATATTATATTCTTATTTAGAAGGCATAAAAAACAATTCCCTTGTTTTTAATAATTGACACCCAGGCTCTAGAACAGCTAAATCAATTTTGAAGAGGTTTTCACTGAAAGCTAGAGTAATTTTTCAGGCATAACTTAAGACTATTTTCTGAAATAATAATTTGTTATTATATAAAGAATGATGTTTTTTCATAAGAACATGTATAAGAAAGTTCTAGTAAAACCCTCAATATCTCAGAACTAGGACAATGTGGCCTCTTATTCTACTGAGCCCATCATTTACAAATGCAAATCTCTACTTTTATTCTGATCTTCATTAAATTTTGTGCACATGACCTTCAAGACAAGAGTTAAATTACTGTTTATATGAGATTAAATAAAACCAACCTCATCTCCCTTTCCTACCACTTACATAAAATTTAAGTGTGCACTCTTTTTTTGTTTTTCACGAATATCTCTAGTGACAAAATCTTTAAAATTAATTCAGTGTTTCTGAAAGCCCTTAAAATTGACTACTATATGCCTTTTAAAGGACTCCAATAATACAATTAGGCTATGAGTGTTTTGAATATCACTATTCCAGAAACATACCACAAATTAATTAATTATAACAAATTTAATTTAAGGGTAACACTTGTACATCAGTAATATAATTTATTTATTTATTTATTTTTTTTTTTTGCTCGCGAATCGGCCAACTAGGACCACGCGTTCATACAACCTGCATTTATCGTGGCTCAGTATCATATATCGCGGTAGCAGGTGCATGTATCTCCACTTGGGGGGGATCAGTATTTTTTACTGGATCCGATTTTTATCCCCCAGGGCTGTTAGCCCTGGGGGTAATTTAATTATTATAATACATAATAAACAATGACAATTTTAGCACTTGCATAGGGGTGGTCATGCTACATCGAAATATAATTTTTTTTTAATTATATTTTAATTAATTCCTTACCAATACAAACATAGAAATGCTTTGTTTAATTCAAAGGCTGCATTCTGTAGTGTGTCTTCTGAGTCTGTTATTATAACTTGATCTGCAAATAATATTGTCACTATTTTCTGGTGGTTTGTTATCTTTATTCTTGCTTGAGTTTTCTGTTTCCATGTTTTTGTCATGTGATTTAAGTAAAAGTTAAAGAGTAGCAGTAACTGTGTGCATCCTTGTCCTAGACCTTTGTTGGTCTTCATCTGTTATATTGTGCTTTGGCCATTTTTTATAATTATTTTGGAATGTTGGTACAGACTCTGTGTATTTTTGATTAAATGTTCTGGTACTGTTTCTTCTTTCAACATTTCCCATAATTTCTACATATTCATATTGTCATGGGCCTTTTTGTAGACAATGAACAGAATATATGTTGATAAGTTATGTTCTTTCCTTTTTGCTATAATCTCTTGGAGTATGAATATTGCATCTATTGTACTTCTCCCCTTGCAAAATCCACATTATTCTTCCATGATTTTTTCTTCTTCAATTTTGATTACTCTTTGTCTTATTGAGTTTGCAAATATTTTTGATACATTATAAACACATATTTTTATTTATATACATATATAAATTTTTGTACTTAAAGTGTTTTTCAGTAGGTTGGTAAAATTCTAAGTTTAACAAAATGCTAAATTAGTGGCAGTGTCAATAGCAATAGATATTTTTACCTTCTCACATACATAGGACATAAAATGTATTGTAATGCTGCAGCAAAAAACTGTTTTTCGATAGAAAAAATAAATTTGCAGGCCAAATCGTGTTTTAATATGAGTTAAATTACTTCTTCTAATATGTAGTGTAGTCACAATCCATATTTTGTGGGTCCTTGTTACAAAAAAATTGGTTTACAGCAAAACATTGTTCATTTGTGAACAATGCCAGGAGCTAAACAGTAAGCAGAATTTTCACCAAAGTTGGCATTTCCTGATCGGTATGATGGATGTCTGGGCCCCTTGATTACGAAATGGATATTTTGATTGTGGGAGGATACTTTACACGAAGCCTCATCAACATTTAAAAATTTTTTTTTTTTTTAATAACTCCAAAGATTTCTTTAATTTTTTTTCCAGTAGTGCAAGGTTATAAAAAGGGTGTAGGTTCAATTTTCATTGAACTCTGAATTTTTGAAACATGCCAAAGTAACAAATAACGTGAGAAGATAGATGCTGCTATAGCTTCACTAGAGTCTTCTTTGAAATGGCAATATTACTCTCCTCTGTTGATTAATTATTAATAGTCATTTTGTCTTTAACATGCAATTTTCTTGTTTATTTCATCAATTTTGTGTTTGGGCTGGAAAAGTTATTTTCTTGAAAATTATTTTCACATTTTTTATTTTATATTATTTTATTTATTCTTGGTATATGAATCGAGTTGATTTCTAATATTGGTTTACAGAGACAGTCCGTTGTTGACCTACATGTTTTGTAATAAACGTACAAGAATTACTTAAAACAATGCTTATTTCATTGTCGTTATTGATAAGTCTATAACAGAGCAATTTTAGTTTACTTAGGGAATTATCTTTTTTGTTATTCAGTCAGAGGAAGATCAATGGATGAAACCAATAAAGTATTATTACATATTTATTTTTTAAGGAATTAAGTGAACGGACTTGAAACAAATATTACGTATTATTGTAATATAGTATAGTTAAAATTCTAGACCTTCAAAATTGTGTGTACTCTGAAAAAGTCATGTTTTTTCATTATGCAATAAAAATGTTAAAAAATGAATATGAAACACACAAATTCATTGAATATTTTTTCCATTTCATTTATCATTAATGTTCTTAAATAAAGGATATTATCAGTATCATACATAAAATACTTTTCAATGAAATGAAAATGTAATATATTGAATCATGTGGTAGGGTAAACTAAGAACAAATGCAACATAAAACCTGAGGACAGAATGTTTTAACAAAATAGTTATTCATTCATATTAAAAACAAAGAAAACTAAAATGCAAATGAAATGTTCATCACATGCTAATGATTTTATAAACAAATGTTTTTTGAAAATAATACTAAAAACTAATTCCCATTCCTATCCTAAATGAAAGTAATCTATTTTAATGTCAGCAAAAGCAAACAGAGGAGTTTGTGTATCCTTTGGCATAACATTTTCTAATTCTATATTACGATAGTTTTCTGTTTGCAAGTTGTCTTTTACATAGGAACAAACTATCAGAAATCATTATAAAATTTCAGTTTGAATTATCTCAATATTTGCTTCAGTTTAGTTCTCAAATTAGTAATTATTTTGTCATTTTATGATATTCTTAAAAGTGATACCATGGAAAATGTTGAAGGGAAAACAAATTTGAGGCCTATTGGTAGAGTTTAAATTCTAATTCTCAACAAGAATTCTTAGCATATATTCTATCCTGTTGAGGCAGATTAATTTGGATTTGTATGATGCCCTGAGTTGTTTTACTTGACAGAATATTTCTTTTAGCAGATGTGTTGTTTTCACTTCAGTTTAGTTTCATTATTATTACAAGAAGATAAAACTAAGGTTATCATCAACAGGATATAACAAAACTCTTAGGAACTTGAAAGTGGATGCAAAAAAGAAACAAGTATATATTTAAAAATTCTTTGTTCACAGAATGGTGACTTTCCACTTCTATGCAATGGTACTATTGTTCTTAAATGGTGTCCTTCCACTTCAATGCAATGGTACTAACAAAAGAACAGTGATATTGATTTCACCAGTGCCCCATATCAGTAGATTTTCATATTGACAATAAAAGCAACAAAAACAAAATTTAAGATCATTTTGAGATTTCGAAGCAATTAAATTGTCTCATAATTGAATCATTTTTTTTCTTGACAAAGTACTTTTTAAAGTGAAATTAGAATATTTATGCAGTGCATAGGCTGATTTAGAATAGTAGTACTATAGGTAGTACTATTATAGTAGTAGTACTAGTAGTAATAGTACTATAGGTTGATTTAGTAAAATATGGTATTCTTCTGGCCAGGATGTCCTTTTAGAAAAAATCTCACATAACCAGAGGTTGGTGCTTTGGAGCACTACAGTAGTATAATTAAGCAACAAACAACAATTTGGAGAAAGTTGCAAATGAATGCTACCAGATCACTTCAAAATGGCTCAGCTTGCATGGACATGAAACAATGAGCAAACACTGTGCATGCAAAATTAATCCAGCCATTAGTTGGTTAGCATTTGAGAATGGAATGTCATAATTGTTTTTGAAATTATTAAATTGTCAGTCTGTGTAATGTGAAATACTTTAACACATTAATTATTAAGAGGCTGGCCTGGATAGCCGAGGTTGCTAAGACTGATGTGCTGTAGCTACCTTGTGCCTGAAGGGTCCTAGGTTCAAATTCTGCTGGGGGATGGATGTTTGTGTGTCTTTATGCAAGATCCCCTACCCTATAAAAACCAATGGTAACTACAGTGGTCACTGTATGATCTAGTAGTTAAAAATCAACTGTCAATAAAAAAATAAAAAAATTATAACATGAGTAACTTTTGACATCCACATCAATTACTTATATTGGTCAATTTACTGTTTCATTGATTTTGAGGAACTATTATTTAAAGCAATTCACCTTCATTCTGCAGTGAAGAGGCAAGGATGTTTTCATTGGGATTACTTTTATCACATGACGGTACTTCACTCACAACAAACATAATAATTAAGAAAACATTGTTAAATAATAACAATATCACAACAACAAAAATATCTTAGATCAAGAGTATGTTTATTATAATAGATTATTACATTTGCCAAATAGCAGGCTACAAACCAATAAAAATAAAAGCACATCAAAAAGAGTTAATTTGCAAAATTTCACAGCAATTCACTTCATTATTAAAACAACACATTAATAAAATCAACATCTATGTACAGTTATGCAACACACACAAAAACAAGCAGCCTATGTGAAAGAGGAGTCGGCAATAATATGACCTTTGGCCAAATTTAGGATCTGCCATTTGGAGTTACTTGTGTAGAAAGGTTTTTAAGAACAATACATGTCTGGCTTGGCCAATACAGAATCTGGAATACAGCACATGGAGGAGAAAGAACTCTTATCTTAAACTTGCTGCCCTAATTAAAAATTGGTTAATCTACCACGTCCTTAACACTAAAAGACAACAATGCTGTCGTCTTTCCTACAAACACTGAGAGCTGTCACAGTGACTGCTAAAAAAAACTGGTTGGTTGATTCATTTATGTTTGAGGAACCTGAGTAGTAATGCATGTCTTAAGAATATATTTTGGATTTAAACAATATTTTTACTTAATATATATCATATTTATTTACTTACTAGATATTACATTTCAAACACACAATTAATACTTGCATCTCCAGTTTTGCCACAAATAATTTTTCAGTATCTTGCACAAGGATTGTTTAACTGTTGTTTTTTTTTTCTTGCAATAGATTGGAATCAACTACATTTGTCATCTCGATTATCAGTCAATCAATATACTAGGATACACATCTATGGTTGAAATGTGGGCTGATCGGGATAGCTACCCCCTATGTCAATATTAATAGTTACATACGTTTCTAAGCAATTGTTTATTTTCCACTCACTTATTTATTTTATGAAAGTGTTTTTTCATAATTCTTCTTCTTCACATATATTGATGTAAGTTGAAAATTATTCTTAATTGCATTTCTAGTGATTTTAATGGTATTGGTTAGAATGAGTGAAATTTTAAAAGGTAATTTTTATGGTAATGGAGAAGTTAGGTGAGGGGAATTAATAGGTTAGTTACGTTTTTAAATGTCTATTTATTTACTACTCCCTTTAATAGAAATTCGCCTAAAAGTGAGTGTTCTCTTTAAAAGAAATTCTCTTAAAAGTGAGGGAGGTTTATAAAACAGCGAGAGCAGCAGAGCAACAGCAGGGGCGCGAAGGTCTCAAGAGCAAGGGCCAGAAGGCCCTCATGAACATAGCACGTTGGATCCGTTGGGTAGCGATATGTATTAGCATGTTGCAAACCACTTGGTGTCAAAATGCATTGACAATAAAATTAGATTTCTAGTGTGAAAAATACGAATAATAAGTTCACTGAATCAAAGTATGTCACTACGGAGATTTATACGTTCAGGGGGTTTGGAAAGGAGGGTAGCTATTCTCTCGATCTTCAGAAATGTGACTCCACTGAGTATATGGAAATATCAACAACAGAGCAAGGTGGTAAACAGAATCGTAAGAAATTTAGTCGCATCTCAAATACAGAAACAAGCAGTAATTTGATTGGTGCCTCATTGTTAAAGATAAAACAAAAGAATTAAGCATTATCTTGGAAACCCAAGTTGTTTAAAAACAATTATACATCATTATTTTAAAGATCTCGAAAATATATTAGAAGTCACTAAAAATAAGCAAGATAAATCAATAAACAAAGGAACAAAGAGAAACTAAATGAATGTTTCTGTTATTCTAATGTTAAGCTACAATATCCAAGACATGATATTTGCTCTGAGGAAGCACAATTTGTCAAAAGTCTTTCATTCCTGATGTCAAAACAATGCACCTGCATACAGATCTGAGTAGCCTTTATTATATTTTGTGCCCTTATTACTACACCTCGTATTTTAGGACAAATGCTTATTTAATTCCTTTAGAAGGTTGTGGAAAATAATTACAGATTTATGAATCTAAAAAAAAAAAAAAAAAAAAAAAACTATGAAAGTATCTTAGTGCCAAATTGCCCAAAAGGACAGTTGATGCCTATTTTAATGTTTTTATGTTTTTTAGCCTAAAACACATTATTTTGAATCATCACTTTTTTGTGCCTAAAATTCCAAGTCTACTTATTACATGCTTGTTGTAAGAATACTTGTGTGTCACTGCAAAGTGAATTTTGCGCAAAGAATTTGTTCGCACCAAATTAGCGGCAAAGGCTAGATTATGTCAGTGGAGAAGTTGCTGATATCAGTCATCGTTAGGATAGCATTGCAGCATTACCGTGACTGGACTAGCAAGCAGAAAGAAGATTGGTATGTACTCTAGGAGAAGTCATTAGAAACACTACAATAACAATTTCTAGAGCAAACATCTTGTACAAGTACTGTCAAGAAATTCTCAGTGGCACCTGACACAGCTGATATTCAAAGACTGAAGAAAGTCATTTCATTTCCCAAACAAGAAATTTCTTTAATAAATGAAACTGCTCTGTTCTTTTGAATGTTCATATTTTGAATTTGTCTGTTAACAATAACTCCAGTGGTTGTAGAATTGAAATTTGTATGTCAATAATTCTTAGTACAATATGAGCAGAATAGTTGCCGACTCCTGAGGAAGAATGAATAAACATGGAACACAACAATATCAACAATCTAGAAAATATCTTCTTTAAGTAGTATAATTACTTTCTGCATCTTAATGCAGAGCATAGGATTGTTTCAAGAGATCTTGAAGACAAGTTTAAGGAAGAAAGAAAAAAAGTAAAAAGTTCAGTCAGTCATATTCATGGCACTAGGAAACGACCGTCCAGAATTCCTAATGGTGGCAGGAGATGTATGCAGATTTCACTCACTGTTCATAGCCACAAGTTGAAATTAAATGATCAAAGGTCAATAAAAATTACAATATACACTTACAGATATGTGAGCATTCAGTAAATTCCGCAATTGACATTTTTTTCCTCACTAGACAAGACCGTGAGTGTGTGCAGTTCACATTTCCTGTCACATTTGGAGACCTGGACGTTACATGAAAAGAATATCACAATATCACAGAAGTAGAGCGCACTCTGAGAACAGTGGGAGCGATGTGAATTCGGAAAGTGGTCCATCAAAATGGAGCAATGTGCACATTGGCATCAAGGTACTGGAGATGCCTAAAACACAAAACAGAACATTTCACAATAATTTCATAAGGACGCCACAAAAAAATCTGATAAAATGTTACCACTACATTGAACACTGCGATTAATTTACATAATTGAGGTTCTGATAAAAATGAGCAAGGGATTTCTTAGCAAATGAAAACCTAAATTATTGTAGAATATGATGAAGTAGTGCAATGTTTTAGCATGGATGAGTTTTAGCATGGACGTTCCTCCACTGTACAGTAGAACTCCGGTATTCCGAACTAATTGAGGGAGCAGTCTGTTCAAATTCGGAAATGTTAGGATTTTCAAAAACAAAAAAATGTATCATACATATACAAATACATCTATAGGATTACCAGACACAATGCAATGACGCATCCGATATGCGAAAACGGCAATGTAGTGTAGTGATCCCATCATCACATCACATCATCAAGCAGATACGGTTCCAAATGGCAAAAGAAGATTACAGATTTTGCAAGTTCCTCTAAGTGAAAATGACTGCTACATAAACATGTAATATACACCATAGTTACCAGTGCAATAAAAGTTTCATTTCAACAACTTGTTTCAGTTCTACAGTAATTGTAAAATCCTTTCTTTACCCTTAAACTAATCATTTTATGTAATTTTTTTATTTTTCCTCCATCTCGAATTTTGTTTGGATTCTCCAAAATTTCAGATTTGCAGGGTTTGAATTAGTGGGGTTCTACTATATTACGCTCTTGAATATCAGTAATGAGTAGTGTATCTACTTATCAGTAGTTAATTCTCCTCTAATCATATTTGTGGAATAAATTGTGCCAAAAATACTAAATGCCACATTTCCAATATAGAAGACTGACAAATATTAGAGTTATGTACCATTATTAAAGCTTCAGGGACTACAAAGCTTTAAAAGTTAGCCATTTTCTTTTCATGAGTAATAAAATCTTTAAAGCTCAACACTTGATAGTAAATATTTGACATGCCTTTCATAGGAAAAGAGTGTAGAAATATTGTTTTTAAATTAGAAGCAAATAAGAAAATTATTAGGATTAATGATATGGAGGTGTCTTGAAAAAAGGGACTCTGTTGTAGACTATAATATTAACCTCTCACAAACCCAATTCTTCTTAGAAATCGCTTTAAATCTCTTAATTAAATCTCAAGACCAGCAAGTTAACAGAAGATAAAAATTAATACAAGAGTGATAACAGGATGTAGGTTATTGCTTACAGACCTTATTTAATATGTCTCTATAGTCAGTATTTTAAGATATTAAAAAATTTGGTAAAAGCAGAATGAAGTTACATTCCCGTGTATACATTTTTTAATGTTTGTTGGTTGTAACATTTTGGAGCAGAAATTGCTATAATGCTTAAACCATTTACATTAATATCATAATTTTAAAATATAATGTAAATGAAACATGAAAATGAGAAGAAAAATATGGCCTTTAAAAAAATATCTGTCTCGTTCTAGGATTGTCATTCACAGAGCAACTTTAGAATATTCTAACTTCCTAGGTGATGAACAAGAAACTGATATGTCCAACAAACTCTATAAATGCCTGTTGTGAGAGGCACATTTCAAAGAATGTTAAAAAATAAAAAACAAAGAATCAACGAAATTTTACAAAATAATAGCCATACCAGCCTTAACTTATAGAAGCAAATTTCAAGCAAGACTCTCAATAACCAAAAAACACTAAAGAATATATGTTGCAGATATTATTTTTTTTAAGAAGAGTCAAACTTAAGGTCAGAATAGAAACACAGGTATAAGAACTGATCTAAACGTGTTTAATACATGTTTAGATCAGATCTTATACCTGTGTTTCTATTCTGACCTTACTACCAAAAATGAATGCATTCAAGAAAATCACCAATGTTGGATTGAACATATAGGAATTCTCGATCATTAAAGAGGAATAAAATCAAAAATAAATTACTCCCAATGGAAAACGAGGGGGGAGAAGGAAGAAAATCAGCAATTTATCAACAAAGACAAATGGAAAATAGATTACATAAAAGTATACAAATTATTTGGCAGAATTACTGCTATGTATCAGCAAGTTTCTCCCTCAACATCGCAACAACTAAAAAGAATAAAAGAAAGAGCAACGATATGGTGAGTCCAAATCACAGAATTCAATGGAACATATGTTTTCCATTTTGTTCTTTTTTTTTTCCTGCAAAGGGTCGGTATTAAATGTGTGATATTAGATTTTCAGAATAACACTGTACACAATTTTTGCATAATCCATCAAAACCATTCCCTCAAGTTATGTAATATACGACTTCACAACTTAGTCCGTTGTGAGACAACATTGCTGGTATATGTAATGTAAAAATCACCATACCCAGGATTATGGTTTTCAACTTTGGCTCTCAGAATATTTGGTCCCAAAAGAGTTCCCAGTTGATTCAGACACTGACTAGCAGCACTTGAAGCTAGAGCATTCTCACATTCCTGAAAAGTACATAATTAAACATTAAAAATAAACATCTACACAGACAAGATTGTCCTTTTAAATTTAGTGAAATTACTTTCCAGAAACTTAATGGACATCTCTCTGGTCGGCACAACATAAAAGAAAACAAATTGCACGATTGTATTTTTATTTCATTAGCAATTTGAAGAGAACAAGCAATGCAAATTTGCAGACAGAATAAGACACTGATCATTTTCCTCTACAGTGCATATTTTTAATTCAATTTAGCCTACCAAAAATACATGATAATTAACTTCTACTTACTACTCTTGTTCATTATATTTTCAGTGCAAAAGACCAGGTTTCAATGCAAATTAGAAAAAAAATTCCATTCTAATTGGAAAGCTAAACTTTACACAGGATATTTTTTGTACAAAGATTAAAGATGCTTGCGTTGCAAACAACATAAACAAACCACAGTAATAAAAATAAACAAAGTTTTCTCACCAATGCATAAAATATTGCATCAAGAAACTCTTCAACTACACTCTTGAAAGTTTTCTTTCCAAGACCTTTGGCTAGAACTGGAAGTTGTTTGCACACCGTTTCCAAAAAGACAAGGTGGTGGGTGTAGTGCCTGTAGTGGCATGCTTCAGCAACCAGTGGCAGTGTGTTCATCACAGACCGAAGAGTGTCTGGGATCTGAGATAACTCTGACAGCAAATATACACACCTGGAACAATAAAATGTTTGTCTTTATTCCGAGAAGTTGGGTTTCAAAGCCATTGTACATAGGGATTCTTTACACAAATGACTGTGAATTTTATAAATCCTAAATCTTTCAGACCATGGGATAAATTTTAAAGCATTTGTGTAGCTCCCAATTATAATTTTCTTAATTTAAACAAACACAGTTGGGTGTGTTTGTTCTGCAAAAACCTATGAACTGCTGGGGTGTTTGCTCTCCAATGTTTAAAAAAAACAAATTTGACAAATTATAATTACTTTTCAGTGTCATTGTAGTAAACGTATTCTTTTTTGCTTAAACGTTACCCAAATTTGGTTCTACCACAAAATGATATTAAAACTGACACAATCTGGTATGCTTCTAAGCAGCATTGTTGCTGGGCAAGATAAATGGGGTAGGTGGAATGAGCAAAGCAAGAGGTGTGGGCAGGGTGGGTTGGGTATGCAAGGCTGCTTAGTAAATTATTGCGATACAACAATATCCAGACAATATAGTAATAATCAGTTACTATTAAAAAATAAGTTAGAACGTTCACAGCACAAAAAGATAGGTGCTTGAAAACTAATTACATTTTCTAGATAAGTTGTGAATGCAGTCATGTCAGTCATTTTAAACATGAGTTGACATAAAAGATTTTGAAATGTTTATATAAAGACATAAATGGGAAAAGTAATTACATGTCCTCAAGCCGAAATAGATTGGAAAGTTCCGTTGATTAGGCTGCAAAATAAGGACCAGATGAATTTTTATTACACCTATAACTAGGACCAGAGGAATATCTACAGTATGCCAAACATTGCACAAGCCATGGGAACCACTCACAGATGCGCTTTATATAGTATACCTTCTAAAACAAATCACAACCCTTATTTGAAGTATCCTGACAGGGTCGCAAATTTTGTGCTTGCAATGGGCACCTGAATACCTAGATATGCTTTGGCTAGGACTAATCAATTTTGTTTTGTCAAATCTGGATAACATGCAAGTTAACAAATGTGTTGAATACTGGTTTATACTATAACCCCAAATTTATTAATCAAATGAGATTTAGAATACATGTGGTGTTTGATTTTAAAGCTCATTCCACTTCCAAACATTTTACAAGAGAGACAAACATTTTCTCATCTCTACACGTCATTATAAATTAACAGGATATGTTCTCACCAAGCTAGATTCGGTTTCCCTTTGAGGGATAATGAACAGCCCCTCAACTTAGATAAGAAGCAAAAAATGCAATTTTGCAAATAATAATGAAATGAAATGATTTTAATAGCAAATACCTCGTTCTCAATGATTTTTCTCAACAATATAATTTTTGTCTTCAATTTTAACAGAAACAAATACAATTACTTTTCAGAGTCATTTCTCTTTATATTTTTTCTTGACTAATCAACAAATAAATAGTAATTTATATTACAAATCAAGAAAGCACATCTTTCCATGACTAGATAGCAGAGGTCATAGATGAGGCCAACAGGCCTAGTTTAAGAATCCTGTTATATCACAGAAAGGTATCACTGCTTCGTTGTGTAACACTTAACAAATCCATTACAACCAAGCTACAAGCACAAGCTACAGTCACAAGCTACTTTGCAATTCTACTACTATGGAAGGTTCCCAATGAGAACATTCTTCTTACCCATCAGCAAGTTCCCAGGGTTGCGATGGCCTCCTAAACTGGTGATCTGAACAACCTCCTCCACGACCCATTTTTGGAGCCAGAGAACCACATGAATACATCTAAGACAAGAAAAATAAAGATATGGTAAGATGATATTAAAAGTAAAGCCATTTATTTACCAAACCATAAACTTCCCCTCGTTTATTATTACAAAGAACAATCAATAATTGTTAAAAAATTGCTTTTTATGTTTCAGAAAACAATAAATTAACTAATACTTCCCTTACAATAACATAAACAGTACCCTACAGTCTATTTTCTACAAAATTTAACAAAGAAATTTTTAAATATGTAAATAAATAAATAATTTCCCCAAAGATCAGTGAACATGTGCCATGAGAATTTTTATACTCTGTAGGTATTAGAAGTAAAAATATGTTAACAGGAAGATGAATTACCTGATTATCAGAATGTAATTCAATATCATTGTCACGCAGTCTTTTCACCACACTAAATGTAGCAGGACCTCGTTCCATTTCTGAATACTTCTCTGATTCATGCGGCTGATTTCTGATGCCCTTTAGGCCAGCGACAATCTTCTCCATTACGCATTCCAGGGCCTCTTCTCCATATGCACGCACAACATTCCCCAAAGAGCTAGCAGCCCCCTGACGAACGGAAGGTATTGGGTCTTCAAGATTCCTAAAGAACATTGGGTAGAGAGATGGGAGAGCAGGTCGCGATTCCTCAGGAAAGCATTGGATGAAATTTCCACAAGCAAGACACGCCGCTGAAACAAATTAGTAAAAAAACATCATTATTAATTTGGTTTGAATTGTGAGATGATCTGATGCTCATAACAGTCAAAAACTGTACAGTAGCCATTGAGGTTTCCATGCTACAGAATGTATGATGATTAATTTCTTATACCAATGTAGGGTGATAATTAGTGGCAGATTTCAATGAAATGTCATTTTTTTCTTTTCACTTTAGAACTATTTTGTTTAGAACAGAAATTAATTTTATTCTATGACATAATTATATGCAATTTTTTGTTGATTTTGACTAATAAGTCATTTTTTACCTTTTTCAATCATTTTTTCCTGATTTCATAAATTTTGCATTTCATTTTAATAGTATTTGTTTTAAATAATATTTATGAAATGCAACAAACGTTCTCCACAAAATTGCTAAGTATCCTATTCGATTTCTTTGCTCAGAAATTGTAATGACAGCCATTGTTAGTATGTAATCTAAGGTTCCTATGATGCCTATCAGCACCATTGTCAGTTTGGCCAATTTCAGGATAACTAAAGACAAAGATTTCCTGGTAAAGAACAGTTAAAACCAAAAGTTTGCAAACTGAGTTCACTTGAATGAATGGAAGCTGCCTCTATAAAATCAGTAATGTATCCAACAGCTTGGGTTGTTCATTTAAACTGGTTTTGATTGCATTTGTTATGTCTTAAAATTCTCTTTATGCCTGAATCTAAACAGTTATTTTGCTTTACATATCTAAAATAATGGATGATACTAATTTAGAAAGTAAAACACTGGAGACACATACATATGTATGTTATGGCATGCAAAATTCCAATTATACTTTCCAAAATTGACAAATATTAGGTTTCTGTAGAATCTTTACATTTATATCATAAATATAATATTCACTTATATCCTTGTATAGAATGATTATAAGCTTTTCCATCTCTTTCATTAATGTAATACGCTAAAAAAGACATAGCCCACCAAACTTGATTTTTTTCTTCAACATTAAGACTTAAAAATTTACTGCACATCTAAATTTTCTGGCCACATTGCAATTAAAAATTCCTGAGTAATACTTTGGTCTCACCATCTCGAACCGGCCAGCTGTCATCTTGAAAGCACTGGACCAACGTGTGCAGCAATTCCTCCACGTGTGGTCGAACTGCAGGAGCCTTGATCTTCGCAGCCAGCTCCGCAATGCAGGCACATGCAGCTTCCCGCACAGCATGATTGTCGCTTTGTGTGGCACTCACGTAATAAGTCACAGTACTGTCGATGAACTTCTCCACAAGGTCTTTGCCCTTAGAGCCAGCCACTTGCCTCCAGGTCTCTTGGGAGTAAATTCGAACCCCTTCTGCTATGTAGTACCTGCAAAATTGTAGCCAAAAGAATTGTTTAAAACCCCATAGCTACTAAGCATTATGTAAGTTCTTTGAACAATCATAACATCATTTAAAAGTATTTCCCTTGATACAACAAGAAAATTAAATTATTAAGTTTCACACATTTCCCTCCTTAAAATCTGGCACCCTTAACATTTTTCCATTTGGTCCTCTTATAAATCTAATTTTGGTATTGAAGTCCTGTCCCTTGATCTGTCACCATGTAGGGTTTCAAATACATCAGCAATATCTATATGTCATCTTTGATATGACTTTGTTACTGTGTAAGCTTTGGTTGTCTTGGTAGCTTAGTGGCAAAAGCAAATGGACATAAACCAGTAGACCTGGGTTCACTTCCTGGTTGGAGTGACTTGTGCTATGAACAATTTGACGACTAATGAAGATTGTACAAATCTTAATTTTTAATATAACAGCATTTCACAAATTTTCATAAATTATAAATGTGAGACTGCAAGTTCCAAAAGTATTATCAAGGAATTAAATGTTATAAACTTTAAATTCCTTTTATGAGTTAATACCTTTATGAGACTTTTATGAAATTATGGATTTCTTTAGAGAATGAAAAAGTAATGAAATGTGTACCTGTTTAAACACATTCTTGGCAAAAGATCTCCATAGAAGATTTCTCTTGTGTTCTCATTTGGCAAGGACTGTAAGAACTTTCTCGTAGCCACAGAAGCGGCCAGCCGCACCTAGAAAGATAATATAAGGGAAAGAATGAAATGCGAACCTATAACAAATATATAACAATGAAATGCATTTTATATGTTAATGACATAATATAACCTGCAAATTGTTATAATGTTCGTTGCCAAATATACTATTAATTAATAATAAAATTTACAGTAAGATTTCACTGATGGACATCACTTGTATAGTCATAAGTGTCTCAATTAAGTATTTTTCTTTAGTTGCTCACTTTATTGAAGAAAACACCCATTACATTACCTGCCTTTTTCAAAAAGCACACACACAAATGAACTTTGATGAATTTGAGTCACTGGAATATCTCATCAAAATAGAAGAAACCCACCGTAAAAAGAAGATGAGCAGGCACACTATCCTCCTGACTAATCTCTGAACTACATCTATTGTTTGCAGCTCTGTATCATTTGCATTGAGCCTCTTCATGTTCCACACATGCTCAAAAGAACTGTTCGTTACTTTCTAAAAATGTTGCATGGTGACCTTTTTTTCTAATCATCATTTCACAATCGCCCTGATAAAGGTTAGAAAAAGAGGGCGAGAGAGGGAGGGGAGTGGGAGGAAGGGAGATGGGGAGAGGTGGGGAAAAGGAGAGGCAGACAGAGAGGAAACAATAGCATACATACAACAAAATAGTAGACTACTACATACTTGGCTCCAATTATCTGCAAGTCCTTTAGTGAGATGACTGCTGAACTCGTGACCAAATGTAAAAATTGGGTTTACTGCACACACACTGTCCCTCGATTCCAAATCTGCAACATTATTACTGTATTTATGTATATTTATATGTACTATATTTCATATTGCAAATAAAACCACAAATGTTCCTATTTATTATATGTGCAAATAAACAAATATGTGAGCTTTTGTCAGAAACATGCTCTCGTCTTTCCCTGCTTGTACTTTGTTACATAATATTATACGTTCCTGTACTGTATACTTATTATTACTTCCTGTACTGCATTGTCTTCTTAATTTTTTTATTTTCTAATTTCATTTAATTAATTCTGGGGGTGGTGTCACTACACTGTCAGCTATGTACTCAGACATGATCCATTGCAATTAGTTCAGGTATAATATCTACAGAAAATATTGTTAGTAATTTCAAAATTGCATAGGCTTGGAAGTTATGTTGAATCACCGTGGGTTCCCACTTGAGCGACCATCTGGGAACCACGGATACTAACAAAACTGAGCTCCTGGCTGATAGGGATCAAAGGCAAAGACACTAACTTGATTTCACATAAGACTGACTATGAATGAATGTTCAAGGAGAATTACTCCTCGCTATTAAAAAAATCACAAACAGGAAAATAGGTTCAAGAATTTCTATAAGTTTGTGGCATTAAGCATACGATTTACCAGTTGGAGTCAAGAGTACTTAGGATTGTAATCCAAAAATCATCATTTGTAAGTAACTTGAAGTATGCATAAAAAAAAAAAAATCATTCTTGGTAACAGTACCCACCTTCATCACTGTTTCCACAACTGACAAGTGATGAGCAAACAAAAAAGCCAGTCTCGCGAACAAAACGATTGGTATGGGTTAGGGTCTGGAAAACTAATTCCAGAAGTTCTTCGTCCACAAAAGGCTGAAAGTTCGTCCCACAGCCATCTATCATAGCTTGAAGGCACTTAAGACTAGTCTCAAGGTTCTTCCAACCTGCAGTGTCGTGAAATACTTGAGCTGCCTCAGCACTATTCCGCTGAAAATTGAAATTTTATTTATGACAGGCAGTTTGTTTTTGTTTTTCTCATAATACACTGCAGTAAAGCTGTTTACATCTGACTTCATATCTACACCTAAATAAATAATATACTGTATTATTTATGTATGTATTACTTTAATTAATAATTATATTATTATTATTATTATTATTATTATTATTATTATTATTATTATATTATAATATCATTACAATTATAATATTATTAATACTTTAATTAATAATTATAATATTATTATAATTATAATTATAATATTATTAATTACTTTAAATAATAATATACTGTATTATTTACTGTATGTATTACTGTATAATATACTACTTTATATTATAATGGTATTTTGAGTCACATATTATAGGACATAATAAAGCAGGAAAAACAAAAACAACAATAAAACAACAGCAAACAAAGCAATTTCTAATTAAATACTAGATGAGATCATGTACTATTGTATCTAATATCAAATGTCTACAGAGAAAATTTCAATGACAATATTAGGAAGAACATCTCATCATCAAATTTAGTTATATCATGAAGATTTATGTTTTGGGAATGAAGCACAGTAGAAGAATTTTGACAAGTGAATACAATGCAATAATAGTAATTAGACATTTTACTATCACTCCATATGTTCCCATTAAATAGGAAATAATTATTTCTCTTTTGAGCAAGAAATAAGACTTGAACTTAAAATTTGATATAGTATTACAAGATTGTTTCCATTTTTGTGAAAGCTGGAAATGTTTTGATGAGGTAGAAAATTCAGTTGAAAGGGTTGGCAACTCCTGTTTATTAATTTAGACTCAACAACAACAAAAAAACAACTAGAAAACAAAATTCCATTAAGTTGCCTTTTAGGCACATTTTGAACACAAATAGACCTTCAACCTTCACTGTTTAATGCTCATTAGATATTGCTAATTTGGAACTGGGAGTTTTCAGATGGATCGCAAATCACTTCTCTATAATAATTTTTCCCCTTTTCAAGTGAAATGTATTACATAATATAATCAGTGGAATAATTGTGAATTATACTGACATTACATCCCATCTTATTGGATCACATCACACATTAGACATTCCCAGAGCAAATTTGAAAAGAAAAAATAGGTCTTTTGAGATAAAAATATAATTAACAATAATTTTATTAATTAATAGTTGCTTTACATTTAAAGCAGTCTAATGGTGAATTATTTATGAAAAAATATGCAGAAGAGATATGGGATCAATATTTTTTAATTTTCCTGAACCTTTTAATTTTCTCTCCACTCGTGAAATACATTTCTCAAATGACCTAGAATGTTTGACTACTATATATCAGTTAAGTGTTTTGTTTGTAGAATTAAAGTTGGAGGATTGAAGTGAATATAATGAAATTGATGCTTGCAAGAAACTTGAGTCCGTGTCTGAAAATATTCAAGCATTCTAAAACTGCTCTGTATCGGCTCATGGAGAATTAAACTAAGTTTAATTTCTTTATATTAAAAAATATTTTGTATTAATCCATTTAATTAATAATATATCATAAATTACATACGGGTTTGAAATGAATGACATAATGTGAAGTAGGTACAGTAGTGATTTTTTTGACAGGAATGTGTTCTCCTGTCACTTCAACAACAACAAAAGTAAAAGCTTGTGAAGTGTAAATTTAGTGAATTAACAAAAATAAAGTTCCTAAATATTATAATACTATTGGTCTTATGCTATCCTTTGTCTCTTTTATAAATTATTTTTTCATGAACCACAATTTAATGCATTAATTCTTATACAGATGTGAAAGTCACATTTTTTTAATATATTTCCATTTCTATTGGAATCTTAAATCTGTGTGGTTTGTAATTTCTCCTTCTTTCCTGAGAGATAAGAAATATATAAAATATGTAGTTGGATTAACATACAAAATGAAATATGTTAACATATAAAGTTTACAAACTCAGTTGTTTGTAATTACTTTTAGTTATAAAAGTAATTGCAATTAATAACTCCACACTCATAGTTTACTTCATGCCATGTTTCCTCAATTGTAATTTAAAATATTTGCATTAACTTGTAGAAATATGCATATTATAAAAACAAGATTTATAAACAAGTATATGCTATACATTTGAAAGTACCCAAAATACTTTGTGTAAAAGACATTTTATTAATATGTCTATATCCCCTATATAAAAAGTCTTGAGGAAAAAACTTCTTCAAAATTGAAACATTTCTTAGGATTTTTTCTTTAGAACATGAATAAATAGAAAAATCATGCTAGACACATGAAAGGCATGTCATGGCTAGAATTTTCTTACAAAGAATAACTTGATAAGTAAACAGGAGACATAAGAGCATAAAAGACTTAACTACGAGAGATCAGTTTTATATAACATTTTATGAAATCAAGTAACAATTTTTTGACATGTCTACATGAGATGTAAAAGACACATAGTCTTTTATTATATTTTTTAGACTTGTGTATCTAAAATGAATTTACTTAACATTTTCATCTATTAAAAACACATGCAGAACTGCACAATATTTAGCAAGGCAAATTGATTCACTTTCTAGTGCTGGAACTTGACACAAATGTATCCTTGTACTCAGACTCCCATGGAATGGTTTAGAACATAGATGTTTCCAGTTGCGTTAGAGGTACAGGGGCATTACGAATTTATGCATCTCCTCTAAACCCTGATCCATCGCAAATTCCACGACCTCTCCCAATAACATAACACTTGCCACAAAAGGTCCCAGAATTACTATGGGATGACGCTCTTGAGAGAACTAGTATACTAATACCACACATGTGCCAGCAGCCAAACTTCCTAATCAAGCTCCATGAAGACACGGAATTTAAAAAGCTCGAGTCACCATGGGTCCCTGAACGTGTGGCCTCTTTGGAATATTAATGGAGCAGAGCTCCTGACTGATAGGGATAAAACAATTTGACTTGATGTACAACTGATGAATGTTCAAGGAATTACTTCTCATGTTTAATGCCACAAAAGAAAGCTAGGAATGTTGTTTCGCAAGTAATCCTGTAGAAAGGTGCAAGTACCAAAATTGACTCCAATGCTACCTCGGGAAATATAAGTAGTACAAAGGCTGAGACTGGCGCAAGGATTAGCTGTGGGCATGAGGTTCCGGGGCTGAAATGGGTGCTTTACGCTGAGCAAGGCTATCTAGTGGAGAAATGATGGCCATAGGGTGCCCTGAAAGAGTTTCTCAAGGGAGCAGTTAGATGGAAGCTGAGTACAGGGACGGGTAAAAGTTAGAGTAAGAAAAGCATGGTTTTAAAGTAATAGAGATATTACTATTAGCTAGACTTCTTTTTACTTCATGAGGAGCTTTTGCACCTAGCCCTCCCCTTGCTATGCCCGAATGCAAGTCTGGTTATTCCTGAGCTAGTCACCATCTGATAACCTGATATTGCTTGCATTAAACCACCTGTTTGGGCCTGATTATATCACCTTTGGTGAATTGGTAGATTGATGAATTGATGACAGTAATGAGGGAACAAAGACAGATACTTTTGATGCTCACTGTACTGAGTAAATACAAAGTATCTGACTCATACACAGAATCTGTGCACTTAAAGCTAAGAATAACTATAGCCATCTATAGCTAGCTATAAAATTAGCCAATCAAATGTAAGGTGTTCATTAGAAATGAGAAAAGAAATTCCGATAAAGGATAATAAATTATTAATAATTAACTTCATGTAAAAATGAACATTTGATAATAATTGATGTCTATTATTGATCCTCCCTTTATTAATGATAGAAATCAATTATTGTCAAATGTCAATTTTTACATCAAATTACAGTCTCATTAATGATTTTCTAACCATTATCAAAATTTCTTGTAGATGCAAGTGCAGTAAAAACTTATAATTTTTCTAATAATTACATTTAAATTATTTCATATTATTAGGGAGGAGGGGAACTCGTAAGTGTTTGTGATTTATAATCTGCCTAGAGCAATTACACAGAATTGCTGTAAATTAATAAAAAGAGTTGCCAACTACAATAAATTAAAAGTGGTCTTTCAACCAACCCTTTGAGCTGAACCTGCTAATTTCTCCATAAGCTTCTCCGTTTCCAATTTTTCTTGTCTGGATGCATCATCTTCTCCGATTTGTCTATCAAGGTTATTTCTCACCAGGTTCAACACATAATCTTTGGTTTCTTGGTAAATGACAGTGCCACATTTGGCACACAAAGCACCTAATACCTCACCTGCAGCCAAAGAATTCAATATAAATATTTATTTTACTTGAAACTGCAACATGAATGCCATGTGAAGTGGTGAAAAAATGTACACATACCTGCAGATATTCTTACTCTTACTTCAACATCTGTCAAAAGTCTCTGAGAAGAGCACTTTATTTTTTGAATGAATTCTTCTTCATGTTCATCATCAAGATTCACAAAAGGAACAATGCACTTTGCACCCATAAGACATCCATGTTTTGTTTCCCATGAACTGCTGCTGTCACTCAAAAGATTGATCAGTTGGAACTCAGCATTAATCCTTTCTGTATCCATACAGGATGGCAACAACCTTTGCAACTCGCTCACACCTTTGTCACGATCCAATTTCATAGAACTACACAACAAATTGATAACATCAGCCATTATTCCGGAATTTTGTAATTCTTTGAAAGGCAAGTGACAGCTCCTCCCAGTTCCTTTTGACGTTTCCTGCAGGTGGTTTTCAAATACGAGTTCCTTTCTATCCGCATACACACCAAAACTCACTACTAAACAAGCATTTCATTTCCGAACTACTCTAACAATATCATAAAAACACACTATGTGAAGCTTACAGCATCTCACACCAAAGATATTGTTTCCTATTACTTATGGAATACCCTATACTGAACAAATGAACACGCCCCGCAAGGCACACAACAGTTGAAATGCGCAGAGCGCGCACGCGAAAGAAGATGTCGGACTTGGAATGTTTGTGTGCAATTACACCCTTTCTCAATTCAAGATTAATAACAGTTTCCATTCCTTTCTACTGAATGTGTGAGTTTTTTGTAACGTTTTTGACGAGAAGTTTGAAGAGCAATGGTTGAAGTGGACGACGATTGACTTTAGTAGGTTATTTTTGAATACATCCCTGCCTGACGTCACTGACAGTGTTTTTGTTGACTGAAGATGTTACGAGCGGAGATGTCGTTCGAATGACCGAAAATTGGCAGTATGAGTGCAGCATTCGTGTGAGGAGGTGAGTTGGAAAGCGAAATTCACTTAACGAAAGCATGCTGCTGAAGTGCGACTGTCATTGTGTGTACTCCGTGCGTTGAAGTGAAGTGTATGTTATAAGTGGCTTGTGCTGTCCATACTTCACTGCGAGCGGCTGCAATGCAGTAAACGTGAGTGATACTGTACAATGCTTTTATTTGAAATGCATGCATATTTTGTGTAATTTCTAAATTTATTTTCGTCATGTTTTTATTGGCTGTTTGATTAAAGTATTAAGAAATTTCTTTGGACAGTCTGAACCGGACGGGATAAGTAGCCATATTTTAATTCGAACTACATGTGTTTCATGACAGAATCAGCGTGAACGGAACACGCTATGGGTAGAAGCATCATTAAAACTGCAATGATGTTTACAGAATTGATATGCATTTTCTGATAAAAAGCTCAGCGGGTGCATGTTTGCTCCGAAGCGAGTTTGGTGGTACTGTCTGGCAACACTGGGTCGTTTTGTTGACTTACCGAAAGAGGTTGGAGGGCAACTTTGGAGGTCATATTTGGAAGACCAATTTTTGTTACTAAAATCTTCCCTTGTATTCTTTTTCAAGAATTTGAGTGCAGCTGTTTTTAGATGTAATCTAGTTTTGGTGCTGTTTAACCCGAAATCCCCTTTATATGAAATGTAGACACCCGGCGTCTAGTGACAGGTAAATGGGTGTGTTTTGTTTTGAAGGATGAGTGAACCTGTCGTGACATAACTGAGCAGTTGGGTAGCATAATATCTCGGCATGGTTACTTATGAGCGTGTTTCGGTGTCATTGATCTGGGAGGGTTGGCCACAATATTTCGGCGAATGGATGAATGCACTCAATTTGGCGCGTATGATGCAAGTTCTTTCGATGCGTCGAAATTGTCTAATCTCTTTCGGACGTCAAATGTAATTTGTATTGAGCGTCATAAAAAGTATTAATACATTTTATTATTTATAATTTTTATTATTGCATACATACTTCACCTGTAGTATTTCATTATTAAATAACAATTAAATTGAATAAGTTGTGTAAAAAAAAAAAGAAGAAAAAAAACAGCATAAACTGTTGCTACGGTAAAAAGCAATTAGTTATAGGGACGTGAGCTTTCAATATCTGGCATGTTTTTGTCAAGAGTTAGGTTTTGGATTTTCTGTATAAGCGCAAAGTGGGAAATTATTGCCGGTAATTTTGTTGAAAAATGTTTGTCCCAGCGATACATTGTTGCGGTAGATTTAAGGTATCTTAAGAAAATGAGACTAGCAGAAGAAACGGCAATTACTATGGGATTACAGTTAGAAATGGCATGGGAATGTTTTAATAATTTGTTATGCGTGTTGCTGCGAAATGTGTACAGAAAACTCATATCCTTCGGAATTTGATATTTAGGTTTAGATTTATTTATTTAGTCAAAAAAAAGGTAAAACTTGTATGTGACGTATGGGTGAGAAGATCTGCGCACGTTTTCTTGAGTTCCAGAACCCCTTCCCATCATTTTAACTATAAATACTTAAAAAATGAGTAAAAGTTTAAAATAAATAAATATAAATTTTGAAAACGCGAGATTAGCAATACTTGAAAAAATAGACTTTTCGTTCCCGGTTTATAGAAAACTTACTTGCATCGGTAAACGAATTGCAAGTATGATTTTTCTGCGTGTTAACAAAATAGTAACTCACCCTTATCTCTACTTCTACCATTACAAGCAAAAGGAGAGTTCAACAAAACGTGCGCGTAGTGAAGCTACATTTACAAAAAAACAAAGGGCCAACTCAGCATTTGCTCAATGGATCGGGGGAAACGGCAAAAACATGTTCGAAATGTTAAATTCTCGAACGTTCAAAATAGAGAACAGACACCTTGTTGAACGGAAAAAATGTTTACATGTATTTTATAAATGATTGCCCATTAGAGAATTATTTATCACCGTTAATTCTTTTCTCCTGTCATCTCTTTTAGTTATGTTTGAGCAATGGATTTTTTGTTTCTGCGATTTAGTGCAGCAATATGTCCCGAAAACCCCGACTGAATTACACGAAATAATGCCTCGGAACAGTTAGTTATCATTTCTCTTGTGAAAGAATTGTTTTAATGAATCTATGTTACTCTCTTCATTTTTTCCTTTACAAGGGTCTTTATTTTATTGAAAGATTAAATTAAGCGCATGTAAGCTGCACATTTACGAGTCTGTCATTTTAAGGGGGAAGGGAGGGGGAATTAATCGGTTCAGATAATTGTGTTTAATTTTAAAGTTGTGTAAATCACTATAAGATGGTTACACATTTCAAGAATTAAATATTTGGAAGATAAATAAATCCTTTTGATTCAGTTAGAGCCCAACTATTGTTAGGGTGGTTTTATGCGATATTGGCCAGATCCATTGTGACGGGCTTGAAATACAGGATAGGTGATATCGTGCGAGAAAACACACCGTACTTCCCTCGTAGCAAGACAGCCGACTATCGGAATTGCATTGTAAATATTATTTGCTTAATGTTTATGTCCTCCCGTATCTAAAACACCTTCGAGTCTTGGAAATGCGCAAGAGTTCCAGTGACGAAATTTAAAAATTACAAAAAAAGTAGTTTGGAGGGAATATATTATTCTGAAACCAAAACGGCCAAAGAAGTATTTATTGCTAATAGAACAAGGGGCACGATATGCTTCTTTTGTTTCTTCACATACATGACTCTCAGTATATTTGTGCTGATATTTGTTTGATGTATGCCTCCTTCTCCCGTTTAGAGTATGATTCGTACGTAGCCATTAAGAGGGGTTTAGGGGACTAGCTCGTCTTAAATAAAACACGAAGTTTAATTTTGTGTGATGGGTTAGTGCTAATGGGCAAGTTATTTTCCATTTGATGAAAATGAAAATTTCATTCATTCTTTTATTCATTCAAAAAAAAATTAGTTAACCCGAGTCGCGAAGTGTAACAAGATTTCAATCGTTCCCGATTTTCAAGCATACTCAAATGCCAACTTGTCGAGCTCCCCCGAAATAAAATTGTGGCTACGGCATAGTTTTATTTATTAAACGACAAAAAAAGGAAAAAAAAAAAAAACAGGAAAAAAATAGGGGAAAAAACCTTAAAACTTGCATGTGATTTTTGGGAAGGAAGACTAGCTGCATTTGGTGTGTTCAGGAGTGAAGCACGTTTGCACAATGTGCATCTTAGTTTGTTCTCAAGGGAAACGACGGAAATAAAGATCGACAGGGAGGTCATTAACCCAGAAGCTGATAAATGATTATAATGTGGCAGGTATGTCTTCCAGAATTTCGCAAAACGGAAGTTAACAATGCACAGGGGCGCTCAGAAAGCGGGGGAGGGGGGGGGCAGCTGGGGCAACGTGCCCCAGGCCCCAACTTAATTGGTGCTAAGATTTTTTTTTCATCAAAACATAAAATATGTATTAATTCTATTTCATTGTCACTTCTGTTACACAGAAAGTCGAATTCTACTTATAGTAGCGGTTCGTGTATAGAAAAATTGGGTATTCACAGAAATGTTTGGGATGTCCCAGAATAAAGATGATTGCATTTTAGGGGAAAAGTGGAGACAATGTTAAGGTTTTTAACATCTGAAAAATGGATTCAGACCATATTTAACGGACGTATTCTTTCACTGCATTAACTAAAGCAGTGAAGTATTGATACCAGACAACATATTTATTTATCATAATAATAGAAGGTATCTACCTCACCAGCGATCTAATTAATAACTAAAGCACTTACTAAATTCCCGAGCCCTAGAAACACTTCTGGATTAACAAATGATCCATTTTTGTCAAGGAACCAAATCTGATGTAATCAATCATTCCAGATTATTTTTCTAACCACTTTCTCATTGTGCTTTGCAATCAACTGCCGGCAGGCGCTGTCATGTTGTGTACAAACATTTACACGTTCAAGCACTGTAGATTATACTCTATGCAAGCCATTCTTGCGAGAGTGATAGCGTATGCTTCTTGTTTGTTTTTTAATTTACCAATATGTGAAACGCCTCTTTTAATCCTAATTTTGCCCGTACGTTAACACATTTATTTTTAGCAAGGTTCAGAAATAAAACTGATGATTCCGTTTTGATCACCCGCATAGCCACTTGTGGTTACTTAACTTTACTGTCGAACGACATCACGTTTCGCCGTTTTTGTTACTTTCGCAAAGTTAAGTGGACATTGATGATATTACAAGGTTTTAATTTCGATCTTGTCTTCACCGCTAAGATGCTTTGAAAGTGTCTCTTTCATCAAAATGCATGGTCAATAAAAATGTATTTTTTGTAGGAATGACAGATTCGAACTGTTAACTTTAATTGTTCACGTCACATTTAGCAATACGGGAAAATAGATACATTTTCAATTAGATTTTAAATCAACTGGCTAATGCAAATAAATATAACAGAAAAGAATCGACACACAAGTGTTTGCTTTAGCAGCACCAGGGCTGCAGGTTTCAACAGTGCAGATGCGCACGTTTTCTTGTGTCCTGGAATACCTGCCCCCCTCCACTCGTTTACTAATTTTAATAAATTAGAGCAACGAGCGACGTTAATAAACTGCGGTAACCAGAAATGTTCGCTTGTAATGCACTATTTTTCATCAAAACACGAGCTACGTAATTTGTTAAAGAAGTTCTGTCGTTAAAATACCCCCCCCCCCCAACTCCTCTCGCACGTAGCGAAATGATGGCTGATGAGGGCTCAAGAAATATTCAGCCGCACGCACTTGTCCACCGAACGTCCTCTTTGTAGGGGTTTCCCCTTGGCGTCGCTCTCTTTCCCTCGCGGCGGTGCTGAATCCGGTAGCGGAGCTCACAACCAACTACACCGCGGGGCAAGATGTGCCGTGTAAAAGCAACGCCCGCGGAGGTGTTGGGTAAAAGTCCCGTAAGGAATGACGTCACTTCGCGCATGCGAGGAAAAGCCTCAATAGGGGCACATCGCCGCCGTCGGCGCTCCTTGGGCACCTCGCGAAGAGGTCGCTCTCGTACGCGAGACGAGAAGAGGAGCTTGTTGATTAGCAAAGAGGTTGAAAAGACTTGTGCTAATATAATCTATTCTCTCGCGGTGAATAGTATTTTAATGTATATTCACAAGTGCACGGATTCATGGACCTCAGGGTTTGGGATGAACTGGCATGGCAGGAACGTGATGCCACTTTCCTCATCCTAAGTTCGAGCCCCGACTTAGAAGGATTTTCGACACTAGCTGGATAGCTGAGTCGAATTCAGTCGCTGTCTGGCGGCCGGCTGCTCTGATCGGTAGTGTCCGGTGGTTTCTCGGATCAACTCCAGGCGAATGACGGAGCAGCACTCTTAACAAATGGGCCACGGGCCGCGCGCGATCTTTCCTTATTCCTATCCTCACCCCACCCCCCCTTACACACGCTTTCTCTAACATGCACTACACTACCACAAATGCAGGGAGACCGGTTGGGAGCTTTGAGCTCGTTCCGGCAGGGGCAGTGCCCCTCTGGTGGGAGATACCTGGTTGGGGAAAACTCCTCTAGTCGACGGTAAATCGGCACCGGATCTCACCATCCAGCGGGGGAAGCTCTAAACCACCACCCACCACCACCATCACCACCTGAGGAAAAACATGCACCACTCTTACGGGACCGATGACCTTCGTAGTTACGCGCCCGGAATCACTAACAACCAACAAACTACTGTAAGTTGTATATTGCATGAAGAGATGAATAATGTTTAAGAACGGGGGCGCCAAATAAGATATGAGTATATGTGGATGTACTGCCTCAGGTCTCCTGTTCTCTGTGGTCACCCCTTCTAAGCCTCGTCAGACTAACGAATCTCTACGCCGTAAGGCGAATCGACTTTTGATCAGCTGGACGCGGGTGCCGAATCGATAGCTCGAATAACAAATAAATATAAATGAGGACCCAGGCTTGGGAAAATGGCCGCAGCTGGCAATAATGGTATTAATTCGTCCCTAAAGTGTCAAATACATGCATCCATGAATGCAAGTTGTAACGAAGCTGACGATTGGATAACCACATCCCAGCTCACATTACGTTTTAAGCGGAGTGTACACCCGACGCCGAAGATCGGTGAACAAATGCGAAGAAAGGAGAGCAAAAAACGTATGAGGAAATATTAGGGTATTCCGGTTCTGAATGTGCGTGGCTGAATTGGCGTGGCGCAGGTTTAATTTCGGACGATTTATAAAGTTTGTGAACAAACTCGTTGAAGATTTCTTCACAATCTTTGTGCACTAAGGGAGTCCATTTGTGTCTGTTTCTTCCTTTGAAATGATCTCCTGACGAAACTTGCTGTATTTCTCCCACAGTCTCATTTTCTCCGATTTCTTCTAGTTCTCTTTAAACTTCCCTTCTTCATCTTACTCTTTAGTTCCACATGTACTTTACACGACACCATCAATAATACCACTAGCGATTTACTTTCTGTGCGCTTATGAACTGTGCCGTCGAAAGAGCCTTCGGTAAACACACTAGGAGATGGTCCAGCTTGTTCAGTCATCTTTCCTGTGTAAAGTCTGTTTTACACGGTCATTTTTGCATCCTTTTTTCATATTTTTTCTGTACAGAAAGTGGATGGAAAAAGGACGTTCGTTTCTACGCATTATGTTTCGGTGCCGAAACCGGATGATAGTCATTCCAACGTTTTACATGATCATTTCTGTGTCTTTGTACGTAATCGTGATGAAAATACTTCCTCTGGACGCCACAAAAAGCGCTGAAGATTAAACATTTGAACGTAGCATCTGTGGTAACTAATTAAGTTAGATTATATTTGGACTGAACAGGGAACCCGATGACATTAGAACACAGTACAAGATTTATTTCTCACTACATAATCACATCACATTACAATTCAACACATCAGAACGCTCTCGAAACTTCAACACGAACAAATCTCACCACACGCATGACAAACCAGAGAAAGTTCCGAAAAGTGACGCCAGGAGCGCGATAATCAAACTGGATGAAATCTGTTAAAATGAATCATGCGACATTTTTTCGTGCAAATTACATCCAGTCTGGGCTGTCTCTTTTCTGTATCGGCGAAAAATGATGAAAAAATGATCGTGTAAAACAGGCTTAAGTCCTATTGCTGGAACACGCGATCTGCGAAACTAATTCGAAACTCCAACCGACCCCTTTCGAGCGATTAGTTGCAAGGGGATAAGCCCCACCCCCAAGTGAGATTTTCGAGAGCGAAATAAGGTTCAGGACGCTCCAGTGAAAACAGTGGGCGAATTGACCAGGTTTGATCAGGTGGACGGCGGTTATTCAATCGGGAGCTTCGTTAAGTTTTTTTTAAGTGAAGCTTCCGATTGGTTAACCGCGACTCAGGTGATCAAACGTCAATCCACACTTTTTTCGTCAGAGAATAAACCAATCTTTCCTGCGCCGGGCTAGATGAGAGGCCACGAGTTTCTTCTCCTTTGCCAGTCTGGGAGCGCACGTTACCACTTCAAGGTTAGTACGAATCTGCATAACATCAGAGTACGAAACGCCATTTTATAGACGCGCCTTTTATCCAGTCTGGATCCCTGCGTGCCACCGCGCTGTTAATATTCGGCGCGGAGGGGAAGGGAGAACGAACCTCCGCGAAGAAATGTAGATCCAGGATCTGCGCAAGTTTTTTTTTAATTATTTATTTTTTTAAGCTGTCATTTTGGATGATTTGCGAGATGTTGAAGGCGGTCATTATTTCTTCAGTAGCATCTTCACAACAAATCTGGAGCCAGCTTTGCCGATGCAAATTGTTTTTATTTCAAGGGTTCAAAGATTAATGTTAAGTGTCGTATACAGTCTGTTTACTGTGTAGTGGAATAGAGAGGGTAGGGATTCTGAAGCTCAGGAAAACATGTGCTGATTATTCTCCTTGCCCTTCGCATCAAATACAGTTTCTATTATTTTCTTTACTGTAATTAAAAGCGCTGCTTTTTCTATTGTGACAAATTTCTAGGAAAAACCTGGGACATGTAGGAATATCAAAGAGGAGAAAATGTATGGGGAAACAGAAATAGCGTGCCACAATTGAAGAGATTTTTTTCCGAAGGGTCTCAAGTCCATTTCAGAATGTTTTCGAGATGCATGTATCAATGGATGCGTCTCCATCGTGCTGCCAAATATTGTGTTAAAAGATTGAGTTTCCCATGTGTTAAACAGTATTCGGAAACCGTCGAATCCTATCTTATACTATAAATATAAAAGTGAAATCAATAAATTTCAGAAAGCGAATATTTTTTCCTCCCTGAAAACAAAAATCGTGGTGATACGTAACTTAGGAAACACATTCAATTTTGATTTTGATTTGACTTGACTGTTAAAGAAGTGACGTTGAATGATCTTCCACTTCAGTGAGAAAAGTTATTGTAAAACTGTTGTTTTTTTTAAGAAAATTCCTTCATTAATTTCTAACTCTCCAGGGAGGTTGAATGAGCTATATCGCAGAAACTCAATGAATTGGTTTACCGTTGAAGATCAGCTACGTTATAATGAAACTTTTGAGAGATTTGGATAAATTCCCTTTCATCTCGTGTGGGTTAAAGTGTTTCTCCAGAATCGACAAAATCGTGTGTTATCGAAGTTATTGATGACTTCAAAGTTTCACAAATCTTATTTAAACATCTTTAAAAGGTGTTATTCTTTTAGATGTTAACTGGACCCATAATGGAAAATCAAAATAAACCCGTTAAAATGTCAAGCAAAAATTTTCACGTTGCGTCGTCCCAAACATTTTCCCGAATTAAACATTCACAATGCATATATATCGTGGGCCTCTTCACAGATAAAATATCTAGGAGTGTTGCTTGACAAAAGATTTAACTTGGAAACCTCATATTATTACAATAGCCAACAAAGTATCTGCAAAAACATCAAAACTCTTTCCCTCTATTTAATTCACGTTCTTCATTGACTGTTGAGTGCAGACTGTTCTTTAAATCCTTAATTTTATCAACCAGGTCTTACGCATGTCCAGTTTGAAGATTTGCTTACCCTAGCTATCTCCAAAAAGTAACAGCCAATCAAAATATATTTTTAAGAAAAACTCTAAATGCTCCCGAGTTCATTCCAAACATCCAGATTCGCAGAAAATTAAAAGTGCCTTCAAATTTTTTGATAGCTCAAAATTTTTGTCAAAACCTTCATTCTTCCGCGTGCTCGTTAATCTTTAGTCTAGGTCGCAATGCTGCATACCCACTTATCAAATGCAGGTATCCCAAGGACCGATTCGAAGCACCAACTTCACCTCCATAACGTCAAATGATCTAAAAACGGAAACATCTTCAACCTTGCTTAATTTAAGATCGCACAATTTTTACGTTCTTCCGAGTAATAAAAACCACCGCTTATGGATGGCCACTCTCAGAAGGCAAAAAACTATGTACTGTAAATTGAACCTCCTCGAAGGAAAAAGCCTGTCGAACAAGAAGAAATAAATAAATAAAAAAATATGAAAAAGTAAATATGCCTAAGCGTGAACAGGGAAAGTTCAGTAAAATCTGTTGAATGCATCTGCGCATCGCTTCGCAGGGGTATCTCCGCCATTCCCCACCCTCTCCCCGCGCCGAATTAAACCGCGGCCACGATTATACTCGTGCCGTAGGGACCTCTGGGTTTGGAGATGACGTCACGCCTTGTGGAAATAAACGACAGCACGTGCGCGAGTTGGCGTACACACTTCTCGTACAATCCGCCCCAGCCTCCAAAAAAAAAAAAAAAGCCTACTGACGTGGTGGTGGTGGTGGGGGGGGGGGGTAGCATTTGAATACGAGAAGAGAGTTGGAACCCGGTTTATATGCTGTAATAATCTATGAAATAAGTATATGTACCTGTAAAAAAATTTCGAAAATTTGCTCTAGAATCTGCCTTGGATAGTGGTGTATTAACGCATTTGTCATATTTTTTTTGCATAGTAGATTCACCCGGCACTTTACTCTTACTATTCCGCTCAATGAAATTTCGAAAAGTAGTACACCATACTTTCCGGAATATCACCCTTCCTCCATTCGTTTCAATGAAGTTTAAAAATACCCTTAAGAAGTTAAAAAGTCCCTGCAATTTTCATTGTAAGCAGATTCAAAGAAAATTGCAGGCGGGATGTCGTAAATACAAATGACATTATTACGTATGCTTCCGCGGCCGGAGTTAGTGTTATGTAGAGCCTACATGAAACCATGGTATAGTTGAGCCTTCTACTTATATCTGGAAATTCCATCACCATGCCTCTCCCCCTTGAAGCATAACCTAAGTTTGCCTTCTTTTTGATTGTCGAAAATATTTCGAAACCGGTGCGGTAAAACTGGCGAATCGTGACATGAAATTTTGTACTAAATGCGTTTTCATTCTTCCTGATAGAGCAGATCGAACTAGTCATTTCAGATCAAATTTGAAAATTAGTTCTGTCGGGTGAGGGCGGGGTCCGACCGTGGCCGAAACAACGAGCGGAGTGGGCCAGCGAGGACGTAAATAGAATCCCTTTTCGTGAAATTTTCATATTACACTAGATAGAACATTTCACGTTTCCCACACAATGGTTTTGATAAATATATGTCGGACTTGTCAAGTTACTCCAGATAGCTAATAAAAATTCATTGTGTTTTCATAACACATAAGTTACATTAAAATTTAAGATAAAATGTTACGAATTGTAGTGAATTGACCTGTATTTTACGCGGAGGGTGATGGGCCCAAAATAGAACGTTCATTTCACAGGGAGGGAAAGATGCAATTTTTTTTTTTTTTTTAATTTGTGACATGCGGAGGACGGGGAGAGTTTTAAAAAATACTGAATTGTCCGTACAGCGCGGCGCCCTAAAGGATGCGAGTAGTATTTTAGCACAGTCCACGTTTTCCGTTTCGTAAACGAGCGACGATCTCGTCCTATCCGCGCGCGCCCAAGGTCCGCTGTCCCTGGGCGCTATTTCGGCCTTGGCCAAGGTCGCACGAGCGCGGGCTGGGCGGCCGTAGGCGCTTGCATTGAGCCAGTGGCGGAGGTGTGGGAGGGGGGAGGGGAGGGGGCGACCTTGACGGGCATTGTGTTGCCGCTTCCGCCAGGTGAAATATGCAGATGCGGTCTCCGGCGCCGCGCCGTCCAGCCCTTTCCCCGCTTCCGGTTTGCTTTCTTCGGGCTGTTAAAGTACAACGCCGCTTCGTCGGGCGCAGGAAAGCGGACGGTACACCTTCTGGATGCTCTGGCTGAGGTGGCTCCACTGATGGCTCCACTGACGGATGCAAGGGAGCGCAATGGGGGGGGGGCATTAGCCCCCCCCCCCCATTGCCCCATGTCCTCCATCTATTGGGGATTAATAGTCTATAACCAGGATAATCGAGATCCCATTGATTACAAAAAAAATAATGAATTTAATTAACTGTTTTCTGGTGTAAAGCAACCAAAAGTATGATAATAAAATACAAATTCACCCCTCTTATTTCTTATCCGACGTTCATCCCTGGGGATAATGAAATTTTAGAAAACTCTAGAAATTGTATTTACGCATTCACAACGATACTCTATCGCGCAAGAAAGTACTCTCCTCGCACTGCAGCAAATGTAATGGCCACATCTTAGAAAATTTTGTTACCGTTGCATTTGATGCAATGAAGATTAGAAACTAGTGTACTAAAAAGCGGAAAAGTCTTTAATTATTGAAATATCGGGATATTTACGGGAATATGAAATTGTAATCTTTAAGGCATTTATACACAATTTTTTATGTCAAGATTGTGTTATTACAGAGAATAACGTAAGGGGGTGGATGAAGCGAACAATTCGGTTAAACGAGGTCGATGAGGGGAAAAGTTTGGGAATCCGTGGGCTCGAGCATTCTCCTTCCACCGCTCGGGCCAGGATCCACTCTCTGGCCGTAGCGTTCAAAACTTGCTGTTCACGAAGCTTGCTCGGGGTTCTACTCGTTACCTACATATGTACCAAATACGTTTGTTTCCAAAATTATAATTGTCATCTTTAAGTACTGTAAAAACGAATAGTCCTAAATAAGATCAGATTCCTGCATAAAATCTTCGTTAACGCGATCTATTTACATGAAACATGCGAAGGTCGTTGTGTAAAAAAAAAAAAAAGTTGTATGGTCCAGCAAATCACAAATTTGTCCATCAAATAAATATTCCTTAAATTTTGCATCCGTTGTGATGTAGACGTTGTTAATGATTCAAAAATTATTGGTTTATAAAATCTTTGTTAAATGAGAACGAAGTACAATGTGAGATTGAATTAATAATTCAGATAAAACCATATAAGGGCGCTGTGAATACCTTGTTGCCCTTCCTTAGTGTGAACAGTAGAAGAATGTATGCGTAAACAATAGTCTAACTTTTCGTTCGAAACTCGCGCTGAAATCGAACACTTCTTACATTGGTCTAGACTGTATTTACGATGTCATAAACCATAGCTTATTTTAAATAGTGTGCTGCGATATGCTGTATGGAATTAAATCTGGAAGTTGATACAAGATGCATCAATAATAAAGTTTAAATACATTCCTATAAAATGGACCTAAAATAATGTGTGATCACTGTGATCCCACAATCAGGAATTTTGGCGCAAACTTTAACTGTCAGGTTCCAGGGTTAAAATAAATATTGAAATCTTGCAATAATGAACGAATGTCACTAAAAGAGTACAAATTTGAACTCGCGCCTATACCGATATTTATAGTTAAAATTCAACTTACCACAGCTGTTTTTGCAAACATGATATTAAAAATAACCAATGTTAAGTCTCCATTTGCAAAACAAAAGCAAAAAAAGTCCTCGAATTTTCCTTGCTAGACATTGAGACATAAACGTCCTAATCGTGTTGTATTCGGAAAGCAAATCTGAGTTAGCGGTGTTCCAGGATTCTGGTGCGCAAAATGCCTGTAAATTTTAAGTGGTGCTGGGTGACATAAAGACTGGGAACCCGTTCTTTAGGATTGTTATTGGGTTATGGTCGTCGTAAATGCATTTTAAGAGCGGGTGCATGGGGGAGGCACATTGCAATCCACCCTTGATGCAAAAGGGCTTTATCTTCGCTACGAACAGCACTTGGCGCGAAATCGCTTGCAAATAACGTGTATATATCGGACTGTAGGCCAATCGTAAATCTGTTTTCCTCCTAGGTTAAGTCAAGAGTTCTAAAAGTGGAATCTGCGAACCGGCAGTGGTTCAGTGGTATTCTTAGAGACCCCGAATGTTATATCAATTTTTCACGAAGATTTCACGTTTAATAACTTACTGGTGTGTAACTAATAAACTACTTCTCTTCCAAGATATAAGAGTATAAATTAACTTACTGAGTTGCGTATAATATTCATTACTTCAGTTAAAATGTAAACACCGATTCGACTTTTGAAGATATAAGAAATACATGACAATTAAAAATGCAATAAACCTGATATATCTGAAAAGTCTGCTGGGCTCTTTCATGATTTTTTTTCCCTCTTGCAGTTGCGCGTTACCCGAAACTTTGATTCAATTGGATCCTTGGGCTGACACGACATCAAAAATTTCCTTGTTCGTGTTACGTGACTCTCGTCTGATTCTCAGCCTCCAAATGACTCTTCAAGACCAAGGAAAATGGGCAGTACTCGTGGATGCGATCGAAACACTATTCCCAAGAGTTGGGGATGAGGGAGGCTTTCACGTTGCCGGCAAGAGTTTACACGACGCGACGCCAGTCGCTGTCGAGCCGATAACCCAGCTGTCTTCGCGTAAGGGGCCGGGCAGTTTAGATAGGAACCCTTTTTTTCCTGATCTACAATTTCTGCAGTCACTTTCAGTATCTTTTGATAGATCATTAGCTGATCATCTGTCAGAATTCACTCTATTTAAATCGAAGGAAAGACTCAGTCCTAGACATTTGCACCGAAAGACGAGGCGCAGGACGTCAATTGATGTAACTGCAGTGCGTCTGACCGATAGATCCTAGGTTAGAGCCCCGACGGTGGCAGGATTTTCGACACTCGCTATATACATAGCTGGTCCGAGTTCAGTCGCTGACAGGATGAGAATTCTAACAGCTGGAGGCTCTGATTGGTAGTTTTCCGTGGTTTGTGGTTTTTGTTGTTGTTTTTTTTTTTTTTTTTTTTTTTTCGATCAGCACCAGGTAAATGCCGGTGCAGTACCTGAGCAAACGGACCGCGCGCGATCTTTCCTTCCTCTTCCTTGTCCTATCCTCATCCCCCTTACTAACACACATTTGCACTTACCCACACTTACATTGCACCACCGCACATACCAGGAGACCGGTGGGGAGCTTGGGTCTTGTCCCGGCCGGGGCGGTGCCCCGCTGGTGGGAGATGCCTGGTTGCGGACAGAATCCTGCTATCCGGCCCCGGTAGTTCGGCGCCGGATCTCGCCACTTAGCGGGCAGGATCACAAGAGGTGGAAACGTGCACTACACTTACGGGACTAATGGATATTAGTCGTTGACGCGCCAGGAATCATTAATCAATCAATTGTGCATTTGTACAGTCCGTAAGGCCTCCCCGCCGGCATAAGCGGGTTAAGGCGGAGTGTAAAAGCCACAATTTTGTTATGAGATATAGCGAAATGTTTGCCACAATTTTACGTGTTCGTGGAGTGTTTACGCGTTACAATGTCTGACGAAAAGTACTTCTGAGACATAATTTGTGGAAAATATGTATATATTTGTGTATAGAAATATTTTTGTATAAAAGCGAAGTTTTCATGTTCTGGGCGGAAAACTTGGAAAAAAGCGAATTTAAAATAATAAAAATGCCAAATCACCATATACTGCACTCCAGAATAAAATAAAGATCCAGTTATTTGAACTTAATACAGCAATTGCCTTTCGATAGAGCCATATGTTTACAAAATAACAAATAAGAATACCATTAAGTTTGAACAATAAAATGAAGATTCCTGAAAACGTAAAATTCCATCCATCCTGCACGTAAGACAGGCTGTCCTTTTAGGTTCGTACAAGCTCGTATGTAAAAACAACAACAAATGAAATAAAAAAAATTCCAATTATGTGTATAGTCCCTAAGGTTCAACGCAATCGTGACTTAAAAAACGTGCAAAATTTTTCAGCCACAGTAGTGGAGTTAAGCTGTTCATAGTATTTCGCAGCCTAATTGCCAGGCTAAGGAGAAACGTTCGCAAAATGTGTTTATTGAAGGTACAGCTTTCAAATGATGGTGTGTTTAGCGGTATACTACAACAACGCCACGCTGCTTCACCGTAAATGAATATTGAATCATTTACCGTATTTTAGGAAAGTGTCATTACAACGTTGCCGCTGCGAGTTCGTAAGGTTTCCCGCGTTATCTAATGCGTGTTGCACAGAGTCCTGCAACCACTTTAAGACTGCCAGAAATAGTGGGTTTTCTAGGAAGATTGTGTACTGGACGATGATTATCTAGCGTTTCAAATCCGTTTAATCGCACGTGTGTCGTTATTCTTGTTGAAGAAAAGGAATTATATTGATCGCATTACGATGTAATTTAGTTTTACATTCATTTTCGTATCGCCGATGATCAACATTAGTCGTTGCAAGTGGAGGTACTAACAATGCTTCAAGAAAGTTTATAGTGAAATAGTTACTTTTACAAACTCTTCCGCCTACAGTTCCTTTTCAATCCCATAGTTTCGCAATACTTCAATCCAGAAATGGTTTAAATATTGGAGTACGTTTTTGTTCGACATTGGAATATATTAATCGAACAGTTTATTTATTATACTAAACAATGAAAATACGAATACAAATGGGGAAACGAAATTTGTTGATTAGCAGTTGCACTCAGGAAAGAAGGAAAAACTGAGATAACAGAATGAGAAGTTGAAATTCATGCCAAACATTAAATTTCAATGCAATACATTGCTCAGATTTTGGCGCACATTTACATACTCTTTTTGATGATAAAAAAACACTTCCCAGTTATTCAGGTCAGCCAAACTGTGTAAAATTTATATAAAGGAATATTTTGTGAACATTTTAAGACCAGTGTCTTTTTAATTCCCACTAAAAACGAGTTTGAAGTTTTAACATTCACGCTTTTATTCTGCGAGAAGTATTGATATTAAGACACATGTTGTATATTGTTTTTCGATGGAGATCAACGTATTGCACGATTTTACGATCTCAAAGGGGCAGCTGTACGTGCGTGCGTTCGTAGTTAACCAGACTTGCAGCAGCTGCTGGCCGCTTGGAGGCGCTAGTGGCGCACCAGGTTCAAAAATTCACTCGAAGTTGCGGGAGTGTGTTAATAGACTGACTACGAAGTTTGTCTTGAACATTAACGCCCAGCCTCTTCGTCTTTTATGAGGCTCTGAAACTGCACGTTCTTTGAATATTGTGGTAGTGAAATGTCAGCTTAAACTAGAGCGTTATATGCGTAAGCTATTCGTAACCAGTCTTGAACCCATCATTGCATTGTTCGGTAAAACCAGATCAATAGAAGATAAGTAACAGGTGTAAACACAATACATTTTCGATTATGTGTAAATAATATCAAATCATTAACAATTTTTCCCTCGCCGAAAAGTTTTTAGATTGGTTAAATAAGGTATTTTTTACTTCTGTGTTACTTGTGAAAATGGCAGGCAATTATAATTTTAAGTATGTAAGAGATGATTTCCTCCGTATGTAAGAGATGATGCTACGCTTAGTAGAATTTTTTTATTAACATTGCTTTCTTTTTAAAATATTCAACATAGTTATATTGAAATACAGTACAGGAAATAAAAATCTCTCAGATCACAAACTTGAGTAAAAAGCTCGTCAAGTTTACTTTGCCATATATATATATATATATATATATATATATATATATATATATATATATATATATATATATACACTAAAGTAAAGTCTAAGTTAGACGTAATTCGGTAGCTTAGAAGTGAATGGTATTCATTCCAAATATTAATTAATATTAATTCACATGTACAATACTGAATCATATTGGGGGAAAATTCTCCAGAAATATCCCTATTGGATTAAACCAAAAAGTAATATTGAGAACAATGACACTCCGAGCTCCGACAAGCCCGAGACCTAAAAAACACTGTTCAAAATCTTACAAATCCTAATGCCACTCCCATGCATGTATACATATTGGAAATGGTAATATTCCACAGAGAAGGTCCTCATGAGAAACAGAAATTATGTTACTTTCAACTCAGAAGTTTTTAATTATGCCTTTAATAAAAAATAAACTTTAGGCTTACGTCTGCGTCGTTTACTGTCATTCTAGGTTCAAGATGGCTGCTTCTCATGGTCGTCTGTCTAGAGCGTTCATCTGAATTGCTTGGACAAGTCTATTTCCTTCGAGAGGTTTCCCTTTTCGCGACCTCTCCCGGTGCGAGTGTCGCTTGGGACCACACCAGAGGAATTGAGGATTGTTTGAGCTCCCGCCCATGGACATGTACTCGTTCGGTCGTGAGCAAACATTGAACAGTTGTCACATGAGGCAGAACTTGCCTACATGCAAACTGCGTAACTGTTTTGACTTGATGCTTGAGGGACACGTGTGGAAATTTATCGCCTTTAATTTATTTTCAGATTAGATATTTGAAAGTTGTTAAAACTCTTGTAGATTTTCTCATAATAACTTTTATTTTTAGTTTTCTTCCTCAATATTTCTCCTCCTCTTTGGACGTTTTTCGTTTCCTTCTTCCACACCCCTTGACGTCTTCTGCTTCATCCTGTTTTATCAATTCTTCCTTAGGATTGGCTTAAGTTTCGCTTGCCTCCAAAAAAACACGTATTTTGAAAAAACGTTAAAAACAAAAACAACTCTTTGCCGTAGCGATCTCGGACCGAAGGGTCGCGGGTTCGAGTCCCGCCTCGGCCATGGTTGTATTCTGTTCGTCCTTTCACACCCCTATCATCATCATCATATCGTGTCATCCTCACAGTTACCATACCGTTACAAGGAATAGTGGTCGCTAATGACCTAGATGTTGACGCGACCTTAAATTAAAAAAAAAAAAAAAATCTCTTAAATGTTTAATAGTTTTCAAATTATTTCAAATAAAATAACGTAAGGTAATTTTATATATCGAAATATCCATTAAAAACTACAATTTAATAGCAATAAACATATTCAAACGTGTATAAAAATCAATGTAAGTACGAAATAAAGTAAACCGACAATAAAATACAAACTTCATTTGCTAGTATCACAACTCCAATTTCATTCCAACGAGTACAGAAACAACTCGCAAACTTTATTACTCGACTGCACGAATCCAAAGGATAATGATTACCCAACTGCGCAAACTGAAATGTTTGGTTGGTTGTGGATCGTATATGTTTGATCGTTTCCTCCGAACGCTCAAAATACTCCACCATTGAAGGCCTGGCAAAGAGAGAATTACTCCTTATTGTCCTGCGAGTTACCTACGTAGGCCACGTGGTTGGCTAAATTTTGCCCAGCCTAAAAAAATCCCACCCGGCTTTTAAAAATGATAATAATGGTTATAATAATAGCAATGGTTATAATAATAGCAATGGTTGTAATAATAGCAATGGTTGTAATAATAGCAATGGTTGTAATAATAGCAATGGTTGTAATAATAGCAATGGTTGTAATAATAGCAATGGTTGTAATAATAGCAATGGTTGTAATAATAGCAATGGTTGTAATAATAGCAATGGTTGTAATAATAGCAATGGTTGTAATAATAGCAATGGTTGTAATAATAGCAATGGTTGTAATAATAGCAATGGTTATATGTTTAAGTCCAGATTGTGGTAGATTCTCGACACTATTTGGATATAATTATGGTGACGTCTGGCTTTCAGCTGGACGCGGTCATCCAATTCGGAGCTTCGTTACGGTTTTATATATATATAGTGACGCTCCCGATTGGATAACCATGGCCCAGCTGATCGAACGTCAGAAGTCTTCGTAATTAAATCGAAAAATAGCTATTTAGCTGGGTCGAATTCGGCCGCCCGCCGCAGAGAGAAAAATTCTAGTGACCGGTTGCTGTTATCGGTAGTTTTCCGTGGGTTCTCCGACCAACGCCAGGCGAATACCAGAGCAGTATCCCAACAAACGACGTAGAACAGAGCGCAATATTCATTTCCTCACCTTGTCCCCTCGTCTCCCCTTACCCACATGCACTAGTCGCACTTCGGGAGCTTACACAAGTGTTCTAGGAAAAACCGTATCACCTTTCTCACAGTTGTAATCTGCAATATAATCGTAAAAATATACCACTTGATTTGCAAAAATCGAGCGAGTTATGAAGGTAATGGAATCAGAAACATCATGTAATGCACATAAAATATATGTTTACCTATTTCTACTATTTTTTTTAATTGAGAGCAGATTGGGTTAGGAGTAATAATAAAGAATGCCGCTTTTCTTAAGGTGATGCGTTGTTTTTAGCACTTGAGTAGTTCCGGCTGGGTCTGAGACGTTGGCCGCGTTGAGGGAGGTAACTAGATGAGGAACTTCCCGCAAGTCGACGTGTCGAAGATACAGGATCTTCCCACCCAGTGAGGGAAGACACCGCCCTCTCCCGGGGTAAAACATGCACTACACTAACAGGACATTGACCGTAAAAGTTGAAATGGCCGGAAACATCACTCACACAAACAAATACATACGTGTATACAAGTAATGATATATACATACATGATACAGATATACAAGTAAAAGTACAAAATAAATGTTCAGTAAAATGTTGGCTGGTTTTTCAACTTTGCTACAAGTACCGCATTTCTTACATATTGTTCTAACGTAATTACAGTAACGAAAATGTATGTTTCCGGTAATGATTATATGAGTAGGAATTCTAAAAACGCAGGGTGGGTGTTAATCTTTGTATGTACGAAATGTATACTTATTAAATGGACTTTAATTTGACTTTTCGAATAATAAAAATCTGTTTTATGTGGACTAAATCTAACTGGTGGTGCTAGATAATACCATAGAATTTCTCGAACTAGTTATTTTCCAAATCTCTTTAGTCTGGACTAGCTTTTTTCGATTTGTCTAGCTTTCCATTTGCCTATCGGCGCCTAAAAGAAGTTTGTTCACGTTTTCTGAATATTTCGGTTCCCTATTAGAATTGAATTATGACTTTAATAATATTAAAGAAGAGTTAAAACTGGTCGAGCACGGACATTTTCTTTGACTTTGCAGCGGATTTTGAGAAGATGTTTGAGGGTTAATGAAAATCGGTAATTTTGAGCTCATTTTCGTAGAAACGTTTTCAAGAAACTGTACAACACTTCATGTGAATCACTTGAATTCACTAGTGGAGTAATGTTTACAAATCGCCGGAAATGTAAATATTAATGACGAGAGATATATATATTAAATGAATGTGTGTAGCTTTTAAAAAATTTTAAAAAATGCATTGAAATGACGTGTATTATCCAGTGCGTTTAGCACGATCCCTACAAAAAAGTTAAAAGAAAAATTTGGAGCGGGTTTCAGAGTTCCATGAAAATTATTTTAGCAAAATTTGACAAAAATTATCAGTGTTACGTAGTATTAAACACCCGCTACCCCCACGAACGCTGCCTCAATCCTTCTCCCTCGTCTTCGGCTTTAAGCACTCTGTGGACGACACCCTCTCCGATCGTTCCCCGTTGGTCGAACAGTTCGGTGACCTCTAGGGAAAGTTGCCTCTGAGAGACCGTAAGAAAAGCAAGCAAACGCGAGCGCAGATAGCAGCGCACTGGCGATAGCGCGGGTTATAAATTGCCAAGCAGTCATGGCCCTGTTCCTCTCCGCGCCTCCTCCTCCTCCTCCTCCTCCCTCTCCTCCTCCTCCCTCTCCTCCTCCTCCCTCTCCTCCTCCTCCCTCTCCTCCTCCTCCCTCTCCTCCTCCTCCCTCTCCTCCTCCTCCCTCTCCTCCTCCTCCCTCTCCTCCTCCTCCCTCTCCTCCTCCTCCCTCTCCTCCTCCTCCTCCTCCTCCTCCTATTCGCCGTGTCGCCCCGCACGTCCACGATGGGCCTTCGAAAACGCTTAGACTGACCCGCCGGATCCGAAAAAAGGCATCATTTCGCGGGACCGTGGTGGGTGGGGGTGGGGGAGGGGCGATATGCTGTCTTATTGCAACTCTGGCACAATTCGAAAAACATGAAATTTGAGTTACGAACCGTGGCTCGGATTCCGATGACCTAAAAATTATTTGAAAATTGACTTGAAACTAAGAGGAAAATGACCTAAAATTACATGAAAGTGATTTTTATAAAATTATATGAATATTTATTCGATACATTTTACAATTTTATATAAAATTTATTTTCGGAGCAAAAGTTATCCTTTGTTCCGATCTTCCAACCGTCCGTTTTGGCAGGTTGAAGATGTCCCCTGCAGTAGTAAATTTCGTCAACTTTGTTTTAGTATGTCGTTGTAAATTCATGAAACATTCACTAATAAACACTTATAAAAAACACGAAAACGAAACCAAATCCATAAAAATGACGCAACGTCTTGAATGTACTGATGACATGTCATTAGAATTCAAGCCCTGATTATGGCTATTATTTTGTAGAAATTGTCAAGAGCTTCTATGAAACCGTATGGTAGGACTAACTCCAGAATTGATTAGTTCTTAAACGTGGGAATCCTGCTTTTCAACCCGAAGTGGAAATACTGTAATAATAATAATAATAATAATAATAATAATAATAATAATATAATATAATTTTGCAACGAAGTCAGGATGAAGGCAACACTGTTCTTATCTTTTTAGAATGCAACCATATCGGCGGACGCCTCAAGTGGTTGAATAAAAGCCAAAATAACTTAAGAAGGCTGAGGCAGCTTAAGATGTCCTTAAGCTGCAAACTAAGTACATTAAATAGGAAAAACAAACGATAATTCAGAATTAGAAAATAATTAACATGAATATATGAATAAAAATTACAGAGATATGAGATAGGAACATAGTAGCAGTAGTTACGTAAAATTATCTCGTTACTAGTGTGCGAGCAGTTATGTTGTAGTCTTATCAAAGTAGGCATTTTCGAGTTGCGAACTGACCAACGATGTCTCCATTGGACCGTCCGGAGACGGGGGCATGCCGAGCAGAACAATCGTGGGAATAGAGGAGCTTCCCATCGCCCGGCGTGGACAGAGTGGGAATTGGGACAGAAACATCAGTGACCCGATATTGTAAAGGGCGTACACACGTTCAGTGAGCCTGGCAGCTTTTTTCACGCACAGGACATGACGAGCATCTCGAATAAACTCATTCGGATCCTGATTTTTCTTGTAAATGCGTGCTTGTGGTTACCTCATCTCGAAGCAGGCGTTGTCAGGCTGAGGTGGCTCAGGGCATCAATTGATGTCACTGCATTGTCGCTGTCCGGGAGGTCCTAGGGTTCGAGTCCCTACACTGGAAGGATTTTCGCCACTGGCTAGATTAGGCGGCTTCATGACGGCGCACAGTGGAAAAAATGATGGAAAATCTGGCCATAAGTCTAAATATCAATCAATTTATACCAAATTTGGTATGAATACTTATTTAATGTTTAGAAATAAGGATCTAAAGCCAATTTGCAAAAATTCGAAATGACGGCTTATTCTGAAATTATTAAATATAAATTTTATTTGTATACAGTATTATTAATTACAATTGTTAACTACAATAATTACTTTATTAAATTCTTAATACACAAATATGTTAACAAATGTATGTAATTATATATTAAAGTAATATAAATATAAAATTGAAATATGTTGAATATTTTTGTTAATATTCATTTTTGTTTCTCACAGAAAATAAATTAAAATACGCAGCATACATTTATGTAAAAGATGACAATAGTAATATTAAAACCGCAAAAAATTAAAAAATATACAAAAAATCATTCAAAAACAATTATATCAAGTGCGAACAAACATGTTACTCTCACAGCAAGGGCTACAAAATTTCCAAAAGAAATCATCGTTGCAATCCACGACTTCATCATCTTCTGATAAGTCAGGCAGAGGACAATCAAGAAGGTTGATAGCATCAGGTGAGAGCATGCTTGTATGCTTTTTGGGATGTTTTCTTTGGCTGGTAATCACGGGGTCTGATGACACCAGCAACCAATGGAAGACATCTTCCATTGTTTTTTCGCGGGAACATTTTCTTGAATATCTTTCCCGGTAACTTTTGAAATCTTTGTTTCTTGCCTCTTGAGCCTCTTCAGATAACTGACCTACTACTATGGAGTACAGCGTGTCACTCTACCGGTTGCGCCACAGAGACACAACAAATTATTGTGCTATTTGTTGGAATATACCCTTTACTCCTGCAAATGCTCAACAGTTCTCTTATTTTAACGCATGTTATATAATGTTAATATTAATAATGGTAATAATCATAATAACTGTAATAATAATATGCATTTTTTAATGGTGAGGCTCGGGCCGTTAGGTGTGCCCTTCCACCTGACCACCCTGGACAATTGCATTAGACATCATGACAACTTTCATTACGAATCAAAAAGAAATATAATTGACACAAAATATACGTCTTACTGCGGCAATAATAGACGAACCTACACAAAGCTCCAATAATATCTGTGAGAAACTTTGTATAAAAATGAGGTTATTGTATTGTACCCATAAAGTAATATTCGTCGTGTTAAAATTACCGTTCTCACTTACATTATTTCTAATAAAAACTAGATCCGCAGATATGCGCAGCTAATTTTCGGCAGCTACCTTCTTTACATATAAAAGAATAATATACAACGAAAAACATGGCGGGATCTCGTGGGAAGTATAACTTTTACTCGACACGAAGATTAATGATCCAAATATTTAACACTAAAAATCAAAAACTTTCAGCTTGTCATTGTAAGCACATAAATTACACATTTATAATAATTTTATATGCAAAGGTATAGTACAAACCTCCAGGAACACTGTCCATGTTGTTTAACACTGTTTCGTTTCTATACAAGGAAGTTATTTGTACTCAGACGGAAGCCACATAGCAGGCTCTCAAACGCAGCGCGGGAGATACAAAACAAGAGCAGGTTTGGGCTGATGGTGTCATGCACCTAATAAAGTTACAGTATTCAGTTGAACGGAATTTAATGCAGAATTTAATCTATTTTCTATCCCTATAATGCAAATACCTATTTTTCGAAATTTGAGTTTTCGACTTTTGGCCAGGTTTTGGCGAAAATTTTCCACTGTGCGGCGGCGGCGATGGTGTGACGGTTAGCGTACCGGACTGTTATAGCGGGTTCAAACCCGATCGAAGCCGTGGATTTTTAGGGCGAAAAAATCCCTCGTACGCCTTCCTTCGGAGGGGAAGTAAAGCCGGCTGTCCCATGTTGGTAGATTTACTTGCATGTAAAAGATCCTCAAGCCTAAATGACGCCTCTGAGCTAAATTCAAAATCGCCTGTTTCTCGCCCAAGAAATACCTCCTATCTCTGCTAGTTGATGAAAGGAGCGTAGCGAAATTTACGTGGTCAGACGGAAGAGCGGGCCTGATGGCCCGAGTCTCGCCACGTAAAATAAGGCAAAATTCAATTCAATTCAATTCAAATTCAGCCGCTGTCTGCGGGAGGATCGTGGCGGCTGGATGCTCTGATAGGTTGTTTCCCGTGGTGTCTATCGCTACCAGACGAATGCCGGAACAGAACTATACTAACAAACTGCCACGGACAGCACGCGATCTTTCCCTCCTCTTCCTTCTCCTTTCCTCACCCCCCCATACACACACATTCACATGCCGGGGGTCTTAGAGCGTGTCCCGGCGGGGCGGGGCGCTGGTGGGAGATAGCAGTTGCGGAAAATTCCGAAAGTCGACGGATAAGTCCTCGGACCAAAAACTTATCCGGGTAGTTTGAAAATATTTTTAAATCCATATAAATGTTTTAATGACTTTTTAAAAATAATTTAAAATAAAAGAAGACTTACAATTTTATAATTCGAAATATTCATTAAAAACTCCAATACAACAAACACATTCGGACAATCAACGGCCATACGGTCGGCCACCCGTGGCTTGCCTCACAACTGATCTGCTGCAGTTTCTTTGGAATGGGTTCGACCATCCACCCTAAAGCAGTAGCGTAACATTCGGGCCCACACGATCCGCCACGTGGGCGAGCCCAAAGCAAAGAGGGGCTACTTTAACGCTAAAGGTTTTGCGAATGTAAGAAATATTCTTATTACTTTCTCTGATACTTTGCGATAGTTGATACAATAAAAGATTAAAAGCAGCTTCTGCCAGAAGAAAGTTTTTTTTCCGTTGCGGTAGCTTATGTAACGTTTCTAAATCAGTAAAGGTAAACAATTCGTTTGGGTTTTATAACAGACTTAACCTGATAAAATTAAATAATAAAGGCAGATTTTTCCACTATTGGTGGAAATCATACACTGGTGAATTCGACTTTGTTAAGGTTTTAAGGCTTATCTTTATTAAGGTATTAACATTACTTAGGTTTGCTATACACTTTTAAAAAATGGGGCCCGGGTAAAAGTTTTGTGGGCGGGCCAGCACTCATTTCGTTACGTTTCTGCCCGAAAGTTCGGATCTCCCCCCCCCACTCCCCTCCCCTCCCCCAGCAATTTACATATTTTCTTACACCTCGAGATCATCCTGGCCGGTCAACATTACGCGTATCATAGAGTTACAGGTGGCTGTGTAACGGTTATCTATCCCAGGTGTGGTAGACTTGTACGGCACAGGGAGACAAACGTTGATTTCGCAGTGTGAAAAAATGTCTCGATTCTGATGATGATGATGATAATAATAATAATAATAATAATAATAATAATAATAATAATAATGATAACAATAATAATATTATAGAAAAAATATTACAAGTTGTGCGGTATGTGCTGCAATAAATTTTGTTCATGAAACTGTTTTCTTTTTGTTGACGACCGGGGGAACGTACTTTCTGGTTTTGCCGTATATATACTACGCATTTTTACCGGGTTTTGTAGACTCTTCAGAAATCATGTAATTATGTTGGTCCATAAAAAGAAAAAACGTTTATAGTTTGCGTTTATGAACATTGAAAGATAAGAGGTTCATACGTAAGAACGTGGGATTTTATTAGGAGACATAACCCTCAGTATTTCACCAAATAAAACCTGCTTTCAGGACATGAAAGATTATGACTCTATTTCAAGAGATAGGTATACGGTTCATACTGGCAATAAAGTTAAATTTTTAATTCATGGACAGTTCTTAACAACTCCTTGTTATTAAGAAGAATGTGTTTGTTTTATATAGTCTAGCTACTCCGTTTTTACCTCCCTGAAGTGTCGCGGTTTTAAAATGGATCGTAATCTCTGTGTGAAGTGCCATTGGATGGCCGCAGTTATCTCCTGATGACATTGTGTGTTCATTATGTTGTCATTCGACATATCTTCCTCTCCCCCAGAAGGAAGCAGATGATCCATGACATGACCGAGGCCCCGTCGGACGTGCGATAACAGATACAAGGGATATTTGACGCGTCTGGCTTATTATAGGACACTGTGAGAGGTACGTGGGGCTTATCTTGCATGCTAGAAGTGACAGGGTAGCTCTGGCAATCTGGCAACTATGGCGTAATCCAGATGTACCGGCCCCGAAAGAAAAATATGTTGGTAATTTAATTTTAGTCTATGAAAGTTCAATGTTAACAGGTTTTTGAAAATAGAATATTAAGTTAAATACAGTTTTGAAAAATGAAAGTCAACTGCATTGATTTTTTTTTCACTTTTAAGTATTTCACGTTAAAGTGTTCTGAAAGAGAAGTTTTTAGAAAATTTCGATCCTATCATTGATAGGATAGAAAAAAAAGACATGAAATAAAAAACAACATAAAAGTGAAATTGTTTTATAGTAAACATCTATTTTTAGATCTACTCTATAGTTCTTTGAAGATGCGTTGAAATAAAAGTATGGGAAACTTTGGATTCAAAGAATGTGCGATTGAACTTGGAAATACGGGATCTGCAGGTGTTGGGACGAAAGCAGGTCTCATTTGTGGCGTTTGTTGCCTCTTGAACTACCGCAGCTGGTTCGAAAAAAAGGAAAAACATGCCTTTCCTCGTCAGTTTATGGCTGAGATCGCGTGTACGTTTCTCGTCCGAAATGCAATTCAAGAGTGGAGGTTTAGAACCTGCAGTTCCGTTGCGTGTGGAAGCAATGGTGAGTAGAGGGGGGGGTTGCCGCCGGTCGTGATTAAAGTAGAGCAGAGGTTATTAATCGTTTTAAGATTCTCCCACACGTATTTGAAAATCGAATGAAAACTCACGACGCATTTTGAAATTATTAGATCATATTAATTTGTTAGACATAGTTCAATTTATTGGAAAACGTACATGGTAAATAATGAGATGTCCATGCAAGAAAACCAATTTAATGAAAAATATTTTACATTAGCGTTATAAATCAATAAACGAATCTATAAATAAGGTAGCCTTTTTTGGGTGTTAAAAATGTTTTCAAAACACTAAGTCCTAGCCTCAATTTCAATAACTTCTATTGTTGTTGTTTTATGGAAGACGGAATGTTATCAGAGGATCGTTCTTCGTTAAAATGTTCAAAGGCAGTTCCCCAGTCAAGTTTTCAATGTAGTATGATCTGCTCCAAGACAAGCTTATTGCGGTGCTTTACTTTTTTAATACTCCATCGATGTAAATGTTTTACGATCCACAAAAAGATCGTACTCCATCGATGTAAAACAAAAAAAAATCGATGTTAAAAACATTCAAATTGATTTTGAAAATACGGATGTTTTTATGAAAACATGTGTGTTGAAGAATTTGCGGTGGCTTACGTCTTTGGTGATACGTATTACTTATTTTTAACCAGCTCGTTTTTAACTTCGCCAGGTTTTAGCTTACCTGGTAAATTCTATTTTTGTGAGTTATCCCACCAGAGAGTGGAGAGCTTTTGCTCTGGGTAGGATGCAATAGCGTAAATAATAATAATAATAATAATAATAATAATAATAATATAATTAGAATAATAATAAAATAAAAATACTTTATCTTTAATAGTAATGTGCGTTTGTCAATGTCAATAAAAGAATTAAGTCTATAGACGTCCAGTTGTGTAGATTGATGCTTCAGGCCAGCTACTTCATCAAAAAATGTAGTATTAAACTACTACGATCAATGAAATTCTAAAAGAGAATGGTTTCAAAATGTTCCAGTATTTTTTAATAACTAACCATTACATTTCTCCCATGCGTATTGCAGTGAGTACTTTCTTACACGTTAGTGTCGTTAATGTAGAATTATAAGTTCTTGAATTTTCTAAACATGCTAATTCCTAAGGATGAAAGACGTATACGAACGGAGAGGAGCGAATTTGTAATTTATTATCATACGTTTTGTTGCTTTATATCAGAAAAAATTTAATCAAGTTCATTAATATTCTTTAGTAATCAACGGGATTTTGATTATCCTGATCAGGTTCCGGTACATATTCGGCTGTTAACCCCCAATCGACCCCTTAATCATCATTAACCCCCTTCAAAATTTCATCAACCCCCAGGAGGTCTATACCGACCTCCCTGGTATACACGGTAGTGATGTGACATCCATGTTTTAAAGCTGGTTGAGTAACCTGTAGCGTCACATTCCTAAGCAACGAAATTGAATCTGACAGTGGCCGAAATTGAATCTGACTGTTTATAAATTTATAATTAAGATTTAACCGAAAAAAGGTTTACAATAATGGACAAATCTGACCCTGCAGCCTGAGCGCGTGTCAGCGGTCATTTCGCCGAAGAACGTAGAGGCTCGACGTCCACAGTGCGTGATGTGACCGACCGCCTGTGCATGTGCGAAATACGAGGAAAGCCGTAGGAAATAGCAGACCATCGGGGTCATCTCGGACGAGTCTGCTCCATGAAGGTTGTAGCAGTCGCGTTCGTTTGGTTCCATCACAAACGCTTTCAGGAAGTGGTATTATCAGTTCATTTCATATATGAAGGAAATAAATAAATGGAATTTTTTTAAATTTTGTACTCTGTTTTTACGTTTTCAATGTTTTGTATGTGAATGAATAATTTCCATAACCAAAGTTTTTTAGATGTTAAAATATATTTTAATGCTGTTTTAGTTACATCTAACTTGAAATTCGTGAGCAACGAAACACACTTGAACAGTGACCGTGTTCATTAATTTATAATTAAGATTTTGTTTAATGTTTCAAAAAAATCGATGTTTCTATCAAAAAATCTGTTTTGAAAACGTAGACAACGATGCCTCATCCCTGATTGCAGGCACGAATCCACGGGGAAGGATATTACGGAAATCCCCCCGTAACATTTTTCAGTAACTAAAAATTTTAACTTGTCACGGGACTTTGAAGCACAAATATTTTCGAATCGTCATTAAAACCAATGAAATCGAATCTCACCATGAGCTGAGTGTAGCCTGCAACATTCTACAATATCTGTAATATGACATTTTCGACGAAAATATTTTGAATTTCCCCTCCCAAAATTTGTCTCCGGATCCGCCCCTGCTAATAGATGGTATGCATCTCTAGTTTACGCGCGCCGCGTTGTAGTAAGCGGAGGCCGCCACGCCACGCCACGCTACGCCACGCCACGCCACGCCACGCCGCGTCTGCAGTGCGGACCCGCCCACCGACGCCTCGTCCTACCTCTCCCCACCCCAACCCCCCCACCCACCTCCACGCTCTCGTTCTCTCTCTGTCGCTCGCTCGGCGCGCGTGACGTCACGGCGAGGTCGTGTGCGCCGCGCCGCGTTGGGTCTCGTCGCGGGGGGCTCGGCTCGCGGTGGGCGTGTCCGCGCGCGCGCCTGCTCCCGGCCCCGCCCCCTTCGGACACCATCCGGCCTAGTGAAAGCAAATTTTGTCAAAACAGCGATATTTCGATACATCGCCAAACGGTTTTCGATGGCGATGAAAACGGTGACAAAAACATCGATGTTAGTTTAAAATGACGATGTTTTAAATGTAAAACAGATGGTATTCCATTTCCATTTTTTTTATTAGAATACTTGAATGAAATACCGGTATATTTGGTATAAGTGGTATGTTAATCAAAATGTTTATTTAATTTAAAGAAGGAAATTAAAAAAATATTGGACATCGTGCTTTGTTATTGCATTTATTCACTTTCATTCATAAATCATCGAAGAAAAACTCGTATTTCTAATATACATAATATGTTACTTTAAAGTATGCCCTACCTTAAAGCACACCGACACCTTGATTTCATAATGAATGTTCTATAAAAACATGGTTCAAAATGCAGTTTAACGATACTACCACGAATAAAAACATCAAAAAAGATAACTTAACTTTTTTATTTTTTAATCCACGTTTCTGGACAAATATGTTTATTTGAATAAACTTCGAAAACAAAACATCGATGTTAATATATCGATCTTTCTGATGATATCGATGTTTTAACAACTTTTTTTCTTCTTGTGAAATACTCTGTAAATATTATCAGTGAAAATGTAAAAAAAAAAAATCTGGAAAACCGGAGTATGTTAGGAAAATTTGTTTCAGAAAATGATTGGCCTCTCTGAAAAACGATTGAATAATGTACTGGTCTGCCACTCACTAAAATATGTGCTGGATCGTCTCTACCTACAAGAGCTATAAGCCTGATTGAATGCAGCCAGTAACCGCTGCAAGACTTTCTTTGGTTCAATCACCATTACGAAATTGGTAATATGCAGTTCGCAGTGTGCAGTCCGCGGTCGCTGGCGCGAGCAGACCTGTGGCAAAACTGGTCTCGGGGAGAGAGTCGCAGTAAAACGCACACGGCGTAGAGGGGTTGAGTTGGCTAATGATACACCTGGACTGCTACGTTAGTTTTCTAAGTAAATTGGCAGAGCGTATTATTGATTTCATAAATAGCTTCAACTTATTTGATCACATGTCACGTAGCTTCCTTCAAAACTTCGAAAAACAAAATTGTGCTCAAAACTAAAATTCTGCAGAGGTAGCATTTAATTTGTGTATTTTGATACCCCTTTTATTTCGCGATTGTTGACAAACTTGTTCCGCTCTGTGGTATTTCCTTATTAGTGAGTAATTCTGCTAATTGGGAACGTTCTCACGAGAACAATATTTAATTCACCGGAATTAAAGTGAATAGTGCACATTGAAGCTTCATTTGCATGGCTTCGAGCAATAGCAAGATCAGCCACACCATCCACACAAAATGTCCCGCAAATCTGAAACGACGCCTGTATTTCCCAAAATATAAATTCCGTTGTATTTTGTTAACGGTGACTGCGGCTGGCAAGCGCCGTAAAGGTAAAATAATACATTGTTTGTGCGAGGAGGAGGGGAGAGGTCTGACGGAAAGGTGGTGGCGCTGAGGATACGTACGAGGTGTTTGTGTTGGCGGGGGTCGATCGAGTGGGCGTGGCGGCGGGAGAGAAGGAGGCGTGCGGGGCCATTTGGCGGTCCTTGACACCAGGTAGCGCGCAGCGGCGAAGGCGTGGCGGGGGCGGGGGCGTGCGTGGAGAGAGCACAGCCTTGGAGCGGGGCGCATGCAGCCTCCACGTGTCCGCGCGCGCCACAGCTCCCAGCCCCACGCGCCCTCGCTCTCATCGCCCCTCTTCCCATCTGCTCCCGCCAACGCCCCCCTACGCCTGCGTCCCCACCCCCGCAATAGCAATTCTGCACCACAAACCCCAAAAATAGTTCCCTATGGTTATTGCAAGAATATTTATTAAAATATAACCAAGCGTAGTAAAAAGACTTTTAGACACGGAAGATCATTTGAATGTGTTCCTCCGTTTAAAGTTGAAAGAGAGAAAAAAAAGAAAAGTTTTTTACAAAGAGACATCATTATCTTCTGTTGAGTCATTACTATGAGTGACAAAGATATCTTTTTAAGTTTCTTGACTTGTATACAATGTAAAACTCAAAACAACACTTACACAATGTGTGTGTGTATTATATAAATTATTTTTACACATGTTTTTGTATATTTCAAGTATAGGTATTTACTGTAAAATATAAATATCGTGTACAATTAATATTTTTTCGTATTGCTTTAATTTACGTACCTCTCCTTATATTTTAAATATGAATTTTTTTACGTTTTGGTGGTTTTTGAATCGCCATCTAGTGGGAAATGCTTAAGACCACCTGGCAACCCTGTCCCAGCCGCTGATTGAAGGGATAAAATTCAAAAATCACCGATTAAATCAGGAGCATTGATAGCGAAGTATTATCAGCATGTCTGTCTGTTCGTTGCATCATAAATAAGCGAGTGTATGTATGTTTGTTATTAAATGTATGAACGGTTTCTGGGGCGAGTGTCGCTTTTGCCTTGTTTACACGTTCAACTTTAGGCTGAACTCTGGAGAGACTGCAAGAGAGCATTCAATAGACACCGAGAGTGGGCCGGACCTCGCCGCTTGGCAAGGGTTCGTAGGCTGGCGGGGATGCCAAAGCCTTTGGCATTGAGTGTGATGGCGGTACGCACAGCTGGCAGCGGAAAACCCTCTCGAAGGAGTGACCTCCCGCCTCCCCAATGCCTCCCCTTCCCAGTCGCAAAAGCGACTGTGGAAAAGTGGTGATGAAGGGGGTGGCTGGGTATTGGCTTTATTTATTTATTTGCGTGAAAGAACAGTTGTAAAATGTGACTCGTCAAAAACCTTATTCGAACGGTACACGTCGAAAAACCGAAGTCATAAAAGGGAAAGTCATTGCCCCACAAGCAGATTGCTATGTTTTACGCAAGCACTAATTTGCCTACACGTCATGAACTGAGTACTATTAAATACCAAGAATTTAAGAGAATGTCCAAACCATTGGGATATTGAGCTAGCAAAACCAAAATGATTCCAAGTTTATTAAAATCATAAATCGATTAACAGAATCAAACGCATAATCTGTAAATATGCTTTCAAATTCAAACGAACGTGTGTTTCTTTCAGTTAGAAATAGGTCAAATTCCTCTCCATATTTCTACCGATAAAACCACGTCGATCAGTATCAACTGTTTAATAAATTAGTTAAGAGGCGGTGGTTATTTTGCGTGTTCCAGTGAGACAAACCTTCAAACACTAAAATTCGGGTGAAATAATCTAAAACACAGCTGTAAACAGCCTGTGAAACAATAAAATCCAAATATATTACATAAAACGTTTTAGTTCTGGGTGTACTATTTGTGCGTAACAGTGTGAAGTATCGTAGCTTATCCAAATGACATTTTATTATGGAATCTAAAAAACATGCGCTCTTAGAAGTTGTTACTCCACATATTCTCGTTTCGTAAGAAATCGATTTTAATATATCGATCGTTTCGAGCACTACGCCTTCCGGCAACACTGTGTAATCCGTTACGCATGTGTCTGTCACATCAAGGTGTTTAACTGAGAGACCAGGGGATGTAGACTCAGAAAACGTTGCTTTAGTAGTGTCAGAAGGGGCTTACGACTTATGATCCTTACAGGGCCCTACGTGATGTTGAAATTTGAAAGTATTTCAGTATTAATTCGGGCAAAGCAGAATTAGTGTTGGACAAAGTTGGTTTGCGGCAGTTTCTTCAAAGTTCTCCCGATTTCCCCAGCCTCTTATTTCACTATCCCACAACATCCAGTCGATCCATGTGGAATTCTTGTGCCCCAAGTGGGTTCACAGCAGGTTTCATTCGGGGTTGTCTAGTTTCCCCTGCCTCACATCCAACCATTTTCTCCACCTTAGTGCTTATGACAGGGATCATCACGATGATCATTATCATGTCAACACAAACGCCATATCGAGGAGACCTGTCGACAGCAATGTTGAGAGATTTCTAGTGTCGGAACTGCGGTCAGACTCTCCGAAAATGTATGCCTTACCTCATTCGCACCCTCTACGGAATAGTGTAGGTATGGTTATAATTCCAGCCTACACCCTTCTGTGGATCAGGATTTCTCGTTTTCGTTCGTAAACCTGTTTCTTTCTCGCGTCAAATCTCGCATCGATTGTGTAGGTAGTTGAGAATCCGCAATAAACTTTCTTTTTTTTTTCCTTTTATGAACTTGCATTTAATATTGTTTTAACTTTGAGATAGCGGGTAAATCACGCAATTATACAAGACACAAAGTTTCAAAAAGTGTAGGTGCAGTGAATGCGAGTAATAAAATTCTACTGAAAACCACTCTTATTGATTCTGGAGCGAAGATTCGCTGTTTCTTTTTTGTTTCTAACCCGTCTATTTATCTCTCTCTTTTATTTTGGTCTTTCTATCCCTGGTGCGCAGACTTGAACATCTGTCCCAAATGCGTTTTGATCGGTGTTTGTGCCGTGTGGGGGGGGGGGGGGCAGCTGGCGTTTAAATATAATAATTTGTTGACGCGACTGCGCGAGGTGGCGTCTCCGGCGGTCGCCCGCCGCCCGCCCGGCGCAGTTTGTTATTTAACGCGTTTATAAAAAGCGCGCGCGCGCGCGTTCGCGTCTGGGCCCGGGGCGGGGCCTTGGGAGGCGGCCAAGGTCGCCACAGTCGCAGATGTCGTCGGCGGCGGCGTCGTTGGACCGCGCAGTGGAGCACATGGCCCCAAGAGATGGGCGGAAATGAACGAAAGGTATACATTGTTTGTTGTTGTTGTTTTGTGCACAGAACGTCGGTTTGATGAATTAGTGATTCCGGGCGCGGCAACTGCCAAGGTAACTAGTGCCGTAAGTGTAGTGCATGTTTTTGCTCGGGCTGGGGTTCCCTCGCTGGTTGGTGAGACGGTTGGTCTGGCGGCGACATTGCGTGGGCTAGCGCGGTTTTCCCCAACAGGGTATCGCCCACAAGTGCGCATGGCACCAGCCGGGACCAGATAAATATAGGTATCAATAAAGAAATTTTCATGAAAATTTAAAATATTTGATTATCAGTCGGTACGTTTTCCAAATTCACAATTTATGCGTATACTCATACATATAAAATGTTTGTATGTATTAAATTCTCCTTGAAAAACGGATAAACTGACAATGAAGTGTCAATTAACATTTCAATGAAAATTTCTTTTTCAATACATTTTAACTCAGGAATAATTTATCATGATACATTTGGAATTTGCTCTCTTTCCTGGCAAGCAGAATTTGACTTCGCACATCGTAAATTTTTCGCGAATATTTTGCTTACGAATGAATCTGGATGATGAGACAACGGGAGGGGAAATGAAGCGAGGGACCGGGAGAGGTGCCACAGGGTATGTCACTGCAGTGCAGACCGGGAAGTTCTAGGTTCGAATCCCGACGGTTTCGACCCTAGCTAGGTCGAACTCAGTCTGGAGGAGAGTTCTAGCGGCCGTCTTGCTGTGATCGGTAGTTTTCCGTGGTTTCTGCGATCAACACCACGCAAATGCCGGTGCAGTACCCTTACAAAAGGGCCACAACCCCCGCGCAATCTTTCCTTTCACTACCATACATTCAGGGAGACCGGTTGGGAGCTTAGTTTGTCTCGGCTGGGGCGGTGCCCCGCTTTTGGGAGATGAATGGTTGTAGAAAACTCCGCTAGTCGGCGCTGGATCTCGCCATCCAGTGGGGGAACCTTCCGAGGGAAAATCATGCACTACGCTTGCGGGACTAATACCTTGACAGTTGACGCGCCTGGAACCACTAACAATCAGTTACGATGCGAGGAAGGGAGGAGTAGGGGCGTGTTGTGGCAGTCTAGAGGGAGGACGGGGCATTTGGCGCCAAGTAAAGTGGTTGTGACACGGTGTGTCGGGATGTAAATAAACTACTTTCATTTTGCCCTGTCGATATAAATTTTATTCTTTATCCCGTCTGCAAGTTGATTGTTATAAATAAACGGCCGGCAACCCCGAAATACGGCGGCGATGGTGCAACGGTTAGCGTTTCGGACTGTTGTACCCAAGTTGGCGGGTTCAAACCCGATCAACGCCGTGGATTTTTCAGGGCGAAAAAATCCTTCGTACGCCTTCCTTCGGAGGGGAAGTAAAGCCGGCTGTCCCATGTTAGTAGATTTACTTGCATGTAAAAGATCCTCAAGCCTAAATGACTCCTCTGAGCTAAATTCAAATTGCCTGTTTCTCGCCCAAGAAATACCTCCTTTCTCTGCTAGTTGGTGAAAGGAGCGTAGCGAAATTCATGTGGTCAGACGGAAGAGCAGGCCTAATCGCCTGAGTCTCGCCACGTAAAATAAGGCATTAATTCAATTCAATTCAAATACTTAATATATCTATATTATGTACATTGAAAATTGTAAATATGATATATAGATAACCGTGGGCTGTATTGGTGATAAAGGTGATGTTTACGAATAAGGTGCGACAAGAACAGGTATGGTGCAAGAGATTTGGCGAACCTTCAAAACTTTATCAGTACAGTTGCGGAGCAAGCCAAATCCACTATTCTGTCATGTCATTTTCATTCTTAAAGGAAATAAAAAAATCATAGGGAATGAAGGAAAGTATAAGTGCTTTAAATTATGTTAGAAATATATTGAACTCCACGTCAATTTTTATTCTCATTGCTCTATCGGTTAGTCTACTTAATCGCTCAACTATCTGGAAGTATTACACGGTGATTTATGGAATTTCTGGATATCGCTTGATTATATTGGTTATTTAGTGAAATCGGAGTGCCGAAGAATTTGTGAAATCAGATAACCCTGTGCAAAGAAGTTCGTGGATTTACGCAGGATATTTGGGGAATAGTATTTTTTCCAACGCTGCCGAAACCAGAGGAGTGAGGTGCAAACGTAAACATACCCAGTCACAGGATTCGTTCTGTGCGTTCGCGCAGTCGGATAAAAAACAATAGCCGATCACATCATCTTTCGGTTTGCGTAGCGAGGTAAAAAGCAAAATCCACACTAGACACATTATCCTTCTTTGAAATGACGCAAAATTTACCTTCGCGTTGGCGGCCTGTGGTAAAATTAGTCATTCGCCTAGAACCCAGCCTAGCAGACGCAGGTGGCCGGACTGCTTAACCACGCTACGTGAAGTCAGAGGTCAAGCGGCTCGAGGCACCAGAGGTCCCTGGATGGGTCTCCGTCTGACATACCGGGATACTAACTGCATCAAGCCCCTGGACGACCGGATTAAAAGACCAAATATCTACGTTAAACAACAATTACTCAAGAGTTCGATTCCCCAAAAAAGGTTGGGAAGATTGTTACGAGGGAAACCCATGGAAACCTCGGAAAGAGGTGGAATCGCTCTTGCGCATTGTATCAGACTTCAACCAATGAGCTGCAGGCACCAGTTTGCGTCAAAATATTTGCGGAATTTTTTAAATGCTAAAATTATCACCTTGTTACACGCCATTGAAACAGAAATATAAAGCTTTATATATATATATATATATATATATATATATATATATATATATATATATATATATTATTTTGCATCATTCATTTTAAATACGCCTTTGTGATAATGTTGATCGTGCGCTGTTGAAATGTGTCACTTTATACCACTTCCTAATCGTTTCTCAACACTTCTCGTTTTCCGTGCTACGTGTCGGCCAGTGTCTTGTCCGGCTTTTCAAACGAAATGCCCGTGTTGTGGTCACGTGGTTCGTGACGCGAACTGGTGGTGCTCAGAACGAGCAAAAATCAGTGCGCCAGGAGGAGCCTGCCCGACTCTTTCCACCATGGGGAACCCCGATTGGCGAGTGTTTCGGCCCACTGCGCCGTGGCGGCTCGCTCACGCCTCCTCCGCGGTTCAGCGCCCGCGGCCACTGTTGCGTCCGCTCCCCTCCCCCTCCCCTTCCCCTCCTCCTACACCCCCCCCCCGCCACCGCCCGGCCCCCCTGCGTGCACGGCCAACGACACAAAATCCTGCAAGTGCGCTACTGCAGGGCAGGGAATTACTCCCTAATCCTGCGTCCCACTGATTTAAGATTAACAAGGTTGCCGATTATACAATAAAAAGCAGATTAGAGCCACACGGATTATATTAGTACTTACCATAGGGGAAGGTTGAAAAAGCATTCGCGAGCGTCACCTTCCTTTAATTGATTTTTTTTTTTCCTTTATAATTTCATTTCATTAATCGTAGTACTTATAATACGTACGTAAGTAGGACGTATATCGAAGATTAAACACTTCAAATAATAAAAACATTTGTTTCTCTTCGAATTATAATCTCGCATAACTCTGAATCTATGCATTCCAGACTCTTAATAACCGGTTCTCGTGCTCTGAAGGGTGAGGAGTTGTTGGAGGAGGGGGGAAGCAAGTGGGAACGAGATGGGGGATATATTGGGAAATGGACGTGGACAGGTGGGACTCGAATGGTTTCTTAAGCAATATTTTGTAGATAAAATGAGATATTTTTGAACTTTGTATTACATTTTTTTTTTTAATTTAGTTAGATTGGGCGCCCCTCTCCCTTCCCCCGAAATACCCGAAATCTACGTAAAATTAAATTGAAAACGCAGAAATAATCTTTCACGATGAAAGTCAAGGTTGTGCAATTCAATCTTGGAGAAATCTAAGTATTACTGACGCATAGTACCTGGAGCGAGTATTTTCTTGACAAACAGCTAAAGCATATTTAGATTTCATCCTATGATAAATCCTTTTAGAAAATATTTATCCCACTTCAGATCCGATTCCCACATCTTTATCCTAAGTAAATTTTGTTTTATTCAGGTATATCCTACGTAAATATTGTAGTTATTCATGTGTCGGAATATTAAATAATCCTGAATGGGATGATGCTTGAAACCTTGGAGATCTCAAACAGTATTAAACAACGAACTTTTACCACTCTTCGATGTGTCTTCGATGTGGTTGCTGCACAGTTTAGGGCCTGGCCGTTCGAAGTTGTGTTGAACTAAGAAGCAGTTTTCGTTTTTTAACGAAATAATTTGTAGTTTGCGAAAAGCGCCGTTTTTCCACGGGTCCAGTTATTTTCTAATGCGTAAAAAAGTTATCAAATTTAGACAAAGGTGAGTTCTTTTAAATACACGTGATATTCTTGGTTACACATGTGTGGAAAAAAAAGACTCTAAAAATTACTCTTATAATTATCAAGTAGTTGGTGCCCGAGTTCAACAAAACAGGGTTTTATGGTCAGAGTATCACGACGTAAAATAAGGCACTAGCCACTAAGTAACGGCCGACTACCGCCGGCCAATGCCGAAGCTAATGAGCTGCCTGCAAGCGGTCGCCAGAACGACACTCCGTCGCACCGATCATTAAGATGATTTATTTTGTCCTGATACATTATTGCTCGTTATTGCATTCCTTGCGGAGTCGATATACGTAGTGCATAACGTACCTGTATCGAGAGGATCGCGATAACGAAGGAAATATGAAAACAGTTGAATGGCGCTACATGCTCTCTTGTGCAAGGAATGATGAGGGGGGGATATGAAAAGACAAATCGAGACTAGGTACTATTAGTGAATAAGTAAATCTGAATCATTAAAATTAGGTAAAAAACATTTTTGTATGTACCACGGACGTTAATTGGTTTCAATGTGGCAACAACAGTCTTCTGGTGAAATGCCCTAGGGCTTTTTGTCGCCACTCGATCGTTACAACTATTATAACGCCCTGAATGCAGAAATTACTATTATTTTTTGTTATTCGTTACTTAATGCCTATGTGACATTCAGAAAATTTTCTGAAAATGTGGTTACATTTGTTTTCTTAATTTTCTTTTCCTTAAATAGTAGAAAGTGCGTGTATAAATATAGTGTAGTTCTAATTTTCATTAAAACATCAGAAGTTTTGAAAATTGCTAAGTACCTACCTTCAATATTAAACCCAGATTATTTTTTTTATTTAAGGTCGCATCAACATTTAGGTCATTAGCGACCACTATTGCATTGAACGTTTTGGTAACTATGAAGATGACATGATATGGTGATTATAGGGGGTAAAAGGACGAACACAAAACCACCAGGCGGGACTCGAACCCGCGATCCTTCAGTTCGACAAGGCTACGACACTACTGCCTTAACGATCTCGGCCATCCGCACGACAAACACAGATATTGTTTTCAACGCAATATATCCTTCAGATGTAGATGTTTAAAAGATGCGCCCTATTTTTTTAAAAAAAAGTTACTAGTTTAGTTTTAACTCTTAGGGCCGGTTTCACCAAACAAAGAGTAAGAGTTTACTCTGCAGTAAATCATGTTTACTCGAGTGTAAATCGCTTACACAAGAGTAAAAGCGAGAGTAACTTTACACCGCGAAAATCCGTCGGGTAAAGTACGGAGTAAATTCAGTTTTCAACGTGCATGTACCTCCGAAGTGCTGTTACGGTTCGACGATTACGAATGATAGTATTTGAAAAAGATTGCAGCAATGATTCGGAATATTATCCACTAGGGCGAAGGCAAAGGGTGCGAGAGAGAATGGATTGGTTTTAATTATGACGATCGAGATTTTTGTCATGAGGTTATGTTTGACCCAATCAACTGTTTAACCTCATTAGATACATTGTAAACTGTAGAGAAGGTCTAAAGTTCTTTTTATCCCATGTGTGTACGAAATAAAGGTAGTTCGTACCGAATACGACAACAAAAGGAAAAATAATAGATATAGGAACAACAAGTACTAAGATATATTCATTCATTTATTCGGTAAAAACTGTATGTGACGTATGGGGGAGATCATTTGCGCACGTTTTCTTGAGTTCCAGAATCCCTTTTCCAACATTTTAACTACAAATAGTTGAAAGATGAATAAAAGTTAAAAAGATAATACAACATATAATATTGAAATTTAGAAAAACACGAGATCGGCAACATTTGAAAAACTAAACATTTTCGTTCCCTAGTTACAGAAAATTCATTTGCCCCTCCATCGGTAAACGAACTGCAAATTAGATTTTTCTGCATTGCTAACAAAATAGTAACTCGTCTCCAGAGAAGAAGAATGAATATTTATTAAGAAATAAAGATACAGAAACTAGGAAATAAACTATGCTAACTCATACCACCATAACACCATACCAGATTATAACGCCAAGAACTCCGAAACTGAAATGAATGATAGAATATAAGGAATTAATCAAAGGTTCACGTTGGTCCGCATTGGTTCCCAGCGTCATTCTCTCTCACAGCCTCTTGAATCGCTCTCAAATATTGTGTGTTCAGCTGATTTGCGGAGTAAATCGGAGAGTATGTACTCTAGAGTAAAATAACCCTCTAGAAGCATGGTGAAACGCTCATATTCTACTCGAGAGTTACTATCTTGGAGTAAATGGTTACTCTCGGGTAACTACTCTCAACTTTACTCGGCTGTTGGTGAAACCGGCCCTTATAGCAGGAAAGGTTTTGAAATACCACATATTCCCAGTAGTTAGTCTATTTCTCCCCTGCGTACTATTTTTCTTTAGAAATTTTCGTTTCTCTACATGCGCTATCCATTGTAATATTTTTTGTTCATTTCTCGCTTGTGCGCCTCTATTTTTCTACAGTAATTTCTAATCGTTTCTTTGCGTATTTTGCTATTTTATTTCCCCCTCTCCCGGTGTGTTTGGGGGCTTCGGTTGCTGTGGTAGGCGTGGGTGCGTGAGCGGCGGGTCGTACGTGACCGCAGCGGGCGGCGAAGTGGCGCGCAGTTGCATCAGCCGGCGCGGCGCAGCTCGAGGGAGGGGGAGGGGGAGGCGATCGAAGCGCGCACGCGCTCCCTCGCCCCGCGCACCCGCCCGTTGGCCCATTCAGCCCCTAGTCAATCCCCCATTCAACCACCCCATTCAGCCGTACTCCCACCCACCCCCTCCCGCCCCCGCCCCTTCAGCCTCCCTCCCTAACACC